>JAYMSW010001712.1:0-15582 GCA_036897725.1 Erodium texanum | reverse complement strand
CATGAGCTTCGTTGAGTGCCCTGAAGATAAACATGGGTTTCGGGATTGAAGGTGTCAAGAACCGGAGGTTTTGGGCCGTGGAGTTGAGGACGGATGTGAAATCGGAGTTGCTCTGGTTGAAGAAGGGGGTGGCGGAGACAGAGAGGTTGGATTTGAGAGAGACGCATCGGTGGAAGCTATCTTGGAGTGAGTGCGAGGTTGTGCTCGGAACTGAAACTAGGAGGACTAAGAGTATAGCAAAAATGGAGGGCCTCCGAGACTCCATTTTTGCTCTGCTCTTTCTTGGCTTTCTTGGCTCTCTTGGTTTTGTGTTTTGAGATTATAAGGTTCGATGATAATGTTTATATAAGTAACAAGAGCTCCTGCTGAAACCAATCTGTAAACTTTTAAACTCTTGAAGCTTTCATGGATCTTTTAGCAATTACAGACAGCTTTGCAGATCGCACAACTTGGTTAATAAAATAAATAGGATTATTTCATTTTAAAGTAGAGGATGACACCAATTACCAAAGCTTGTTTGTCGAACTAGTAAATCACTTGAACTTGGGTCTATAAGACCAGAGTTTGAGTCCTAACAATAGGATCTTTGTACATAATCATGTCTTGGGTTACCCTATATTGTGGTTATTAATGTCAGAGTTTGTTAATGTTTATTAGTAGGCGAGCTATGCTCTAAAATGTACTGACCTCAGGAATATGTAGTCTCGATATAATATGTGATTATTGTATAATATATATACAATATTTCAAAATAATAAAATAAATAAAGGAGGATGAAATAAAATATATTTTCTTAATTATTTTATCCCATGAAATAACTAGCAGGTGGGAGTCAGTAATTGTTCATAATAAAACAAACAAATGATGGTTCAAGTAATTGTTTAATAGGTCTTTTGAAAAAGTAATTGTTCTTTTTTTTTTTGACAACGAAAAAGTAATTGTTTGATTGCAATAACAGTACATAGATTAGATTAGAATTTGTGCATATATTCAATGATCAATCGTATATAAGGGACAATTTGGTCAATTATGTCTTAAAAGGACAATTCTTCTATTTTCATCCCATCATCAATTTGATAGTATATTTCCGACATAAGGAGTCCATTCCTTGCAACAAACCGGTACCAATTAATGCCGATATTCACTTTTTTTTCGTCGCCAACACTAATGCCCACCCAACATAGACCGATGAACTTATTCTAACTATTCTCATTAAAATCTACATGTTGTGGTAATGATTTATATAGTGTCATGTTTGGAGAATTTCTACGTCTCTATATGTTGTGGTAATGATTTATAGACATGCTTTATCCTATTTGGGCTCATTACCATAAAAGTTACGATTATGATTCCAAACCTTACAAGTTTTATAGAGATTCATGGCCCATTTATCAAGAGAGCCCATAAAACAAAGACTCTAGTACCACTGTTACAAAAAATAGAACCTTAGCAATTACTTCGTTATTTATTGGACGTGTTCTTGGATGTAGTGAAGTCTCTACTAGAATTAGGTTCATTATATTCTTGAATCGATATCCATAATATATTTTCAATCTATCAAAAAGACATATATTCAACCTAAAGTAAAAGATATTATTTGAGGGGCAGAGAAATCCTAGCGGTCTCCTCTCTCTCGGCATTTCTCCTCTCTTTAGGTTTTTAACTTTTTGTTCATAACTAGACATTATTTTTCTCTTTGTCGCTGTCGTTTACGGCGACGGAGGCGACGAGTGTGTAGTTTTTATTTTTTTTGGTGGGCGGTCGTCGTTGGGCTTCTCTTCGCCGGAGGTTGCTCCTCATCAGATCTGTTTTTCCATCTGGATAAATGAGCATGAACGTCGGTTCTGAGGCGCGTGAGAGCGGCAGAGCGTGGGTGGCGCGTGGTCGACAATAAGGTGTCAGCTTAGTTTGACTTAGGTACACAATTATTATGTTGTTGGTACACAATTATTGTGCTATTAGGTCTAGTTTGCTTGTAAACGGTACACAAGTTATGCTCAATGAGAAGCTGACTGCAAGAATTTTATACTCCCATTGAGTCTAGAGTTTGTGAGGATTATTTCTTTATACAGTTCAAAAATTGTTATGTATATCTTAATAAATGATATATAATATATACAGCAATATTTTTTTTAAAATATTATTTAAGCAAAATTTTGTCATGTAAAAATAAATAATAACAAAACAAAATCGAATTTAACATAGTCTAACCCTTAATAACAGAAAAGAAGAAGATATTTTTATAAACAAAATCAAAATTAAGATACAATTATACACCGACATATTTTTAATGCATGATATAACATATACCTAACAGAAGCACACGACATCACATTTCTTGATCATCCTTTTCATCGTTATTATTATATTTTGATCAGCAAACAAAAGAAAATTCTATTAGAGAACGAGATATTTGATTTGTAAACGGAGAAACCTTTTAAAGAAACATTATATCCGTTTGATAATTAAGTATTCAACACACGACAATAACATGAATTCTGATCTTCATCAATATTTAACACACGACAATAATATAAATTTTAATCCTAAGACGAATGTTGAAACAGTTACTTCGATCGATATTGCCGATCTTTTTTATAGGTTTTTAGAGATAGGCCTTCAAATATTGATCCATACGTGTATACTCAACCTCGGGGTAAAGATTGGAAGCTTCTTCTTCTCCTTCATTCAACTCAAACACCAAACATCCTTCATAGAATATGTGGTAAAAATGTCCAATTCCGACCTTGCCTGCCAAGTCCATACCTGCATGCATACAAGTAACAATTGAAATTATCAAAGTTTCATATCGAATAGATATCAATCATAATACTCGCTTATATAACAAGTTTAGGCCTCCACCTTTCAGCTTGAGTTTTTAGGTGGGTCAGGCTTTAATATGGTATTAGAGCCTGATTTATCTCCTACCTACACCTCTTTAAGCCATCATCAATGTAGGCTATCGTCCCATAGCCCACGTGTCAAGTCTGACGCTCAATACCAGCTTGCACGTGAGGAGGGGTGTCAGAGTTTTACATCGAATAGATATCAATCATAATACTCGCTTATATAACAAGTTTCAACCTCCACCTATCAGTTTGAGTTTTTAGATGGGTCACGCCTTAATAAAAACCTCTATTAATTACACTAATATCTACACTCTCTTTTGTTCATGATATGAGATTTATATATACCTTCCATGGAAGCAAGAAAGTCTTCTCCGGAAATGCAAGTCTTGTCTAGTTTCTTCCCGATGAGCTTCTCCCACATCTCAACTAGCTCCCTTTGGGACAAAACATTTTCGGGTGGAAGAACGTATACGGTCTTGTTCAGTGTTCGAGGATCGTCGATTGTTTTGACAGCATATGTAGCAACATCGTCCTCGTCGACATAGACAGCTGCAAATTTTATTGTTATTAATTAATCTTTTTTTACCCTATTGGATTCAATGCTAGTTTTTTTTTTTGCATTCATCAAGCAATAATAATTTGTTCTTTGGTCTTATTAAAACACAACTTAATAAAAAACTCCAACTCATAAGTCAATGTCTTAAAATACTTATTAGTCGAGTTAATTTATTTAGACTCACAGAAGTACAAAATTATAATTAAACATTTAACTATCGACATGACTTTTTAGTCGAATTGGTCCTCCAGTATATTATGTAAATTCCTACATCTTTACCTTAAACATAGAAACATAGGTGGGGATGTAGAAGACCGGACTTGGTGATTAGAATGAAGTCATATGATATTTGTCATGGGGAGGCTTTAATTAACTAAATTAACACCAAAACTTGCTTGTTCAACTTGTCTAGTATTTGAACTTGAGTGCATGAGATCAAGATTCGAGTCTTAGCAGATGTATCCTTGTAAATATTTATGCCTTAGATTATCCCATGTTATAATTGTTAGTGTCTTCCTATTTGATAAATGTACTGACCTCAAAAACCTATAATCTCGATATAATGTACTATCATTAAATAATACATATACAATATTACAAAAAAAAAAAAAAACTAAATTAGCTGGGTAAAGTATGCACGTATCAATATATTATTATGTTGGATTATACTATATAATTAAAAACTCAATTTTAATACTTGACTTTTTTTTGTAGAATTTTAAATACTTGAATTTGATCTTGCATAGATATGCGAACCTTTTTTAATACTTCATTAATGTTGTGGGTTCTGTCTACAAGACTACAACTGTTGCTCATATACTATTACAACCAACTTACTGACATATATTATTGAAACTTATTTAATGAGGTTTTTGTTTTAGAATATTCTCTTTTTAATAAAATAATAATATTTTGTACCTTTGACATTCCCATGTCCGTAGAGTTGGACTTTGTCCGTGGGAGGGACAAGGGTGCCGAGCTGAGATAGGTTTCCGGCGAAGAAACCGCCGAAGCAAGCGGAGGAAACGTAGGTGAATGGGATCTGAGCTTCCTCTATAGCTTTCCTCACTATCATTTTTTCATCAAATGTCACTCTTCCTGGCTCCATTGCTTCTTGCATCCTTGCTGGGTTCATACCAAACTCTGAAGGCAAGAACCGCTGTACAATCAAATTACTCAAGTATTAGATTATTACTCGAAATTGAGCTAAGACTTGAACACTGGATCTCTCTTTAAGAATATGCCTATCTCGTTTTGGAAGAGTTTATATAACTAAAAAGTTGATATTATTAATTGGATGTGACCTTAGTCTTGATAAGAAACATTTAGCTTCCCCTCACATGTAAAATTGGACATAAGCATAGGCACATACAATTAACACGTGGACCAGAACAGGTTTCTTAGGATATCATGTAAAATAGATCTTAAATTAAGTCGAACTCCATAATTAAAAGTTCAACCTTATTAGTAAGTCTATAACATCAACTTTTATAAGTAGCAAATCATTCTTATGTTTATTTGATGTATGATTATAATCTCAACATCCAAACTTGTTTGTTCAACTGGTTAAAAACTTGAACTTGGATACTTGAAATTCGGGTTTAAGTACTCGCAACGATATTCACTCCTATTTTTGTCACCTATCTCTCCAACTCTGGTCGAGAACTCTCTCTATCTCTTCTACCAAATCTTGACCCAAATTGGTGATAAAAAATAATAACAAAATGATAGCTAATTAACATATCATGGGATTGTCATACTTTAATATTTCCGGCTTCTTTGATGGCCTTAACGAGCTGGAGCTGCATCAAGATGTTATGGCTCCGGAAATGGACACCGGACATGGTGCAAATGACAACATCAACTTGTTTCACCGCGTTCACAAGGCTATGATGATTGGAGAACGATCCACGAATTAGACGAGCTCCTTCCTTCTTAAACGCCAACAACATCTCTAGTTTTTCGATGTCTAGACCGATCTCGGGGCGTTGCAGGACATAGGTTATGTGGCCTTGCTTCAAGCATGCCTTCACAATTCTCCTCCCAATGTAACCTGTGCCCCCAACAACAAGGACCCTAGTCTTTGACATTTTGATATATATTTCTCTCTCTTGATTGCTATACTTTTGTTTGTTGTCAAATGCCATACAAGCAAGACTTATATAGACTTTCTTTTCCTCAATTTTGATATTTTGCAATCTTACTTCAACTAAAAAAAATGAGTTATATATAAAAGGTAAGGATCACATGTCAATCATAATTTTGATTTGATGTGTTTTCTTGATTTCATAAACTAGTTAATCAAATATATATAAGAGATATCATATGTCACTATCATCATTGATTTAATTTCTACAAGTTTTTATTTTAAACATTTTTTCCCACCTATCAGTATTTTTATTAAGGGTAAAGTTCTTTTTTTTAACGGTGTCGACATATATATGTTAAAAAAATATCGATCATTTTAAGTGGTCAGCAAAATATATCAATAAAGAAACATGATATACATAATCATTTTTTTTTCAGAGACTTGATTGGTTTGCAAGTCAACTCCAACTATCAACATAAATTTGTTTCTTTTTTCTCACCTATCACTAATATTGCGGCAATTTCTTTTTTAAAAAAAACCCACTAAATTACTAACTCTAATAGGTTGCAACTTATTGATTTTAGTTGTTTATTGACAAAATGCATTTTAGTTTTTGAATCCAAATCAGTACAATTCCTGTAAAAGATTTGATTCTTCAGTAGAATATTAATTTTCACTTTGAGAATGAATAAAATTACAATAAGCATGATCATTTTTATTTCCAAGACTTGATTGCTTTGCAAAGTCAACTCCAATTATCGTCATAGATTTGTTTGTCTAGCAAGGTCAACTTTAATACTCATTCATAGATAAAAATAAATTGTAAGTTATGTTTTTTTTTTATTTGATGTAGAATGTACAAGATATCTTTGACAAGGATGGCTATTCTGCCGGACAAAATTAATATAAGATTTGATATCCACTAACTAATAATAGAATGTAAATAACATTTGAAAAAGAAAATTAGAATATGTAAATAAGGATTAGGATCTTTAATACATGGTTCAACCAAAAATGTCTGTACAATGTATTAAAATATCGTCTTTGATTCTTTTTTGTTGCATTTGCCAAGTTGCCCTATTTTCTTTTCTTGTTTGGGTTTGGATACCAAAATTCTTTTTATAGATATTTTTTTTCTTCTGATAATCAAGTCTCTTATTCTTATAAACGATGGCTTCTAGTAATTAACTCTTCAACTTTATGTTTGACATTTTAGTTGAATTGTTTTTTTAATATATAAGTTTGTATTTCAAATCTCATAAATTTTAAAACTTACCTAACATATAAATAAATATATGCTGCATCACATATTATTATACATGCTTACAACAAATGAATGCCAATTTAATTTATTTAATCTATGGGGTCCAGTCATGTCAACTCTGAATTATATACAGTGTTATGACAGTTCTCATTAAATCCATGTTGAATTCCAATCTATCTACAAACTTCCCAACTAACCTGACTTCAAAATTCATGTAAAATTTGATAGTCTACATCAAAAAAAAATTGACTATCAAATTTACTAAAACTTATTACTTTAAAAAATTATGTTTATCTTTAAAACGTTTTTGAAAATATCTTTTGTGTTTTCAAATATTGCTCCCTTGAGAATTATTTCTATCTCTTATAAAAACTCATTTTTCAATGTTGTTTGACTATATATTCTCAATTGGATGCGATGTGATCTCTCATTTGTCGTATCGATTGTGTAGTTAAGGGTAAGAAAAGTGTAAATGTGAGGTGTTGATGCAGATACATTTTTATCCTTAAAATCCATATTTTAACCCATATTTATAGCCTTTTGTACTATGTTTAGTTTTATTTATCATTCACTCTTTTATCTTTATATACTTTTGGGTATTGTGACACTTTGTAGAAAATAGGACCTAAAAAGAGCATAATTGGAGCAAATACAAGACACACTGGTTCATTTCAGGCCAACTCACGGTTATGATGCACTTTGTGAAGTATCCCAGGCCGTGTCACGACCGTGACACCCACTGCAAAGCAAATCTTCTCAACCATTCCTCTCTATCTCCCTAAAAACCGAGTCATCATCGTGATCCATACTTTAACAGTCCTAGCCACGACCTTGAAGCCTGAGGTCAAGAAATCCGTCCAGTGTTGAAGAACCCGCTGCATCTCTATCGTGTCGACCACGATAGTGATGCACCCGATAACCGCTTAGGTCACGACCGTGATACACAAGGTTTCAATGTGAATTAGTATATACCTTTTAGGAAAATTTCCTTGCTTGCCTTCTGAATTTGTTAGATATAAATAGGGAAGTTAGAGCCAAAATGAAGAGAGTTGAGATTTATCACAGATTGTAATTTCTAGAGTTAAGGCTCTGATTCTAGTGATTAATGAGTGAAGATTGGTAAAGTGAAACATCAAATGGGTAAAGTGTATCAATTATTTTATCAATATATGATGAAGTGTTTTGCTTATTTCTTTACTTCTTCTTCTTTTATGATCACGAATAATTAAATCACTACAATCTAACGAAATGGATGAATAGGGATTGTGTTCTATACATTGAGTGCTTACATAATTTTATAAACAATGATCTAGGTTAAGTGTTCATGATTTGTTCATTCTTAATGCTTTACTTCCTTTGCAAGCTTGATACATGATTGGAATTGGTACCTAATACTTAAAAGTGAAGGTGGTAATCAGTCTACAATTCGTCATGAGTTGGACTTAAGTCTTATCTAGAAATAATAAGGTAAGTACAATTACAATAGTCATCGATTAACACTCAAGTTAAAAACTTCCGCACAACTTCATGTCTTGCGTTACTATCGAAATATGTAATAATTAGTTAAAGAGGAAGTTTATTACCGTTAGAATAACTAATTTTCAAGGTTAACAAGGTATTCAATGCCAAGACACTCGAAAATAAATAATAACAAAATAAAATGGATTTTAACCAAGTGTAACCCAGAGAAAAAAGAAGTATTTACGAAAAATAAATAAATTAAAAGTAGATACAATTGTATACCGACATCTTTTCAATGCATGATACAACATATACCTAACAGAGGCACAAGACATCACATTTCTTTATCAATCCATTCCATCGTTATTATTTTTTGATCAGCAAACAAAGAAAATATTATTAGACAATGAGATTGATTCTGAGACAAACCGAGAAACCCTTTAAACAAACAAAGAACCCGTCTAAATTCTAATAAGCTTCAGGTCAAGCGGGTATCTGATAATCAAGTATTCGATACACACGACAACAATACAAATCTTAATATTCGAACGAAGAATTTGAACACAAAACAATTACTTCCAATATTGTTGAACTTTCCCATAGGTTTTTAGAGATAGGCCTTCAAATATTGATCCATACGTGTATACTCAACCTCGGGATAAAGATTGGAAGCTTCTTCTTCTCCTTCATTGAACTCAAATACCAAACATCCTTCATAGAATATGTGGCAAAAATGTCCAACTGCAACCTTCCCTGGGAAGTCCATGGCTGCATGCATGCAAGAAATAATTGCTTAAGGATGAAAGTTATACTCAATTAAACCAATTGAAACCTTAATTTTTTTTTTATACTGTAATTTTCATGTATCAAGTATTGGTAAGAAACAACCTTACTTAGATAGAAGTAAGAAGGCATTACTACGAGAGGCAAATCCAGGATAATATTTCAGGGTATTCCATTAATAATGGTTAAAATTTAAAAAAATATATGATAAAAATAAGGTATGCCATTAAAGGGATTCAAACTCATGTTACATACACAAACAATCGAAAGCTTCTACCATTCTGTCAAATGCTCGTATGTTTAGGGTTTTCATGACATACTCTATACGCCTTTAGATCTGCTCTTGATTACCACTTCACTTTATTATGGGATACTTTTATGTAGAAAGTGACTCATTAATGTCACTTGATCCCACCTTTTATAAGAGAGAGAGAAAGAGGTCCAACAAGAGTGGGAAAGAGAAGACTAAGAAGATGTAGGAGAAATAGTAATGATGCCGCCGTTAGGATCCGAACCTTAATAAAAAAACTAAAGTTCAAGTGTTTTTACCATTAAGCTAGCCAGGTTTAGTCAATTGAAACCCTAATTAACAATTACATTGATATCTACCTTTTATTTTTCATGATATGATCGAGGGAAAGCCCAATTATTAACCTTGAGTTACATTATTTTTGCAACTGTTAATCATAGACTACCTTTGATTTCATAAACTAACTATGAAATATTCATATTCTACAATAAATCGTCAAATTTGAAAGCGTATGGTCCAAAACACTCCTGAAATTTTTACAAAAACTAACCTCTACTGTCTAGGTTTTTCAAAAACTAACACTTCCTATCAAGTAAAAAAACAATTAACGGCGTTTAGCAGATGAAAAAAAATGAAAAAGTTTATATTTAATTTATGAAATCAAATATGCTCCTTGATTAACACCAACAAAAGTCGCATAATGCAAAATAAGAATTTAGAGTTATCCTTATGATTTGAATACCTTCCATGGAAGCAAGAAAATCTTCTTTGGAAATGCTAGTCTTCTCGAGTTTCTTCCCGATAAGCTTCTCCCACATCTCAACTAGCTCCATCTGGGACGAAAAATTTTCCGGTGGAAGAGTGTACACAGTCTTATTCAGTGTTCGAGGATCGTCGATTGTTTTTACAGCGTATGTAGCAACATCGTTCTCATCGACATAAGCAACTGCAAATTGTATTACTATGTTAATTAATCATCTTTTTTTCTAGTGGGTTCAATGCTATTTTTTTTTTTTTGCCTTCGACGTCAAGCAATAATAAGTTGTTCTTTGGTCTAAAATAAAATAAATGTCATCTGATTATCCATAAAATTTAATTATTTGATTTTTTTGAAAAGTTGTAAAGTTTTATTAAACTAAAATTAGTTCCTATGCAAGTTTTAATATATTATTATGTTCTGAAAACACGACTTCAATAATTTAATATATGACCTTTGCATTTATATGTGACTTTTTTTTTAAATATTTATTGATGTGGGTTTGGTGTACATGTTGCTCATACTATAACATCCACTTCTTAAAAAATAATAATAGTAGTTATAATAATATTTCGTACCTTTGACATTCCCATGTCCGAAGAGTTGGACTTTGTCCGTGGGAGGGAAAAGGGTGCCGAACTGAGATAGGTTTCCGGCGAAGCAACCGGAGGAAACGTAAGTGAATGGGATCTGAGCTTCCTCTATAGCTTTCCTTACTATCATTTTATCATCAAATATCACTCTTCCTGGCTCCATTGCATCTTGCATCCTTTCTGGGTTCATACCAAATTCTGAAGGCAAGAACCTCTGTACAATCAATTACTCAAGTATTAGATCATTACCCGAAATCGAGCTAAGATTTGAACGTTGAACCGATCTCTTTCAGAATGTCTGTTTGGTTTTGAAAGAGTTGACATATTAAAAAGTTGATCTTATTAGCTGAATGTGATCTTAGCATTTTTCACTTCCCCTCATATGTAAGGCTGGACATATGGATAGGCACAGACAACTAACACGTGGATCAAAACAGGTTTGTTAGGATACCATGTAAATCAAATCATTTATATAGACCGAACATCACAATTGAAAGTTCATTCTTATTAGTTAGAAGTAACCTTAGCCTTTATAAATATCACATTATTCATATGTTCATTTAGGGTAAGATTACAATCTTAATAACAAAACTTATTTGTCCAACTGGTCGAACTGGAACTCTTGGAAACCAAGTTTCAAGTCCCAACAGTTAACCCAGTCTTATCTTTATCATCTCTCTCTAACTCCGATCAGGTCTTTATCTATCTCTCTCAACAAATCTCGATACACGTTGTTGATAAAAAAAAAACATATTATATATAAGATTGTCATACCTTAATGTTTCCGGCTTCTTTGATGGCCTTAACGAGCTGGAGCTGCAACAAGAGATTATGGCTCCCGAATTGGACACCGGAAATGGTGCTAATGACAACATCGACTTGTTTCAAGGCGCTCACAAGGCTCTGATGATCGGATAATGACCCGCAAAGGAAACGAGCTCCTTCCTTCTTAAACGACAACAACATCTCTAGTTTTTCGATGTCCGGACCGATCTCGGGGCGTTGCAGGACATAAGTTATGTGGCCCTGCTTCAAGCATTCCTTCACAATTCTCCTCCCCATGTAACCTGTAGCCCCAACCACAAGAACCCTAGTCTTTGACATTGATATTGATATTTCTCTCTTAATGGCTATAGTTTTGTAACTTTTGTTTGTTGTCAAGTGCCATACAAGCAAGACATATATATAGACTTTCTTTCCCTCAATTTTGATATTTTACAATCTTGCTTCAACTAAAAAAATGAGTTATATGTATAATAAGGTAAGGATCACATGCAATCATTAGTTTAATTTGATATGTTTCTTTCATGAACTCATTAATCAAATATAAGAGGTATCATATGTCATTGTCATTATTGATCCAACTTCTAGAAAATGAATTATTATATATAGAAGGTAAGGATAACGTGGCAATCATAAGCTTAATTTGACTTAAACATGATCGGAAAATAGTTCGTGTATCGCTGAACAAATAGATAAGACCAGACAACGCAATAAATACGTATAAATAACGTAATAAAAGTGTATCTAAGTCAAACTCAACTGACATTTTTATTGTACACACCAAGATTTGAACCTTATTGTTCGAAGAAAAAATAACTACAAAGAGTTATTCTCTTTCTTAACCACCAAGTTTCGAATCATGACTCTATGATTGATTTATAAATACGTGGCATTTGTTTGACAAAAAATACTTTAAAATATAATCTCACATCTAATAAAAATAAAATATAAGTTATCAACCAACTAAAAATCATATTTTAAAAAAAGAACTACTAAATTCAAATTGTAGTGTTGAAAAGTAACCCAATTTTGTAACACGATTATCAGAATTTTTTTAATTAAATTGATCGTGCTCCACTATAAAATTAATGGGGGTGATACAAATCCGACAGCATGATAAGTTTTAGAATTGATGTATAGTCTACTTGATGATGGACTTTTCTTCTCTTTTGAATCGTGCATTCCATGTACATGATTTCTTTTTCTTTTTTTATTTCTCTAAAAAAAACAAATGTTAATATTATCATCATGATTATTTTTTAAAAAAAAATTATAATTTTTTTGATATATATATATCAACTGTTAAACGTACAAAACAATAATATTACAGGCTACAGTCTTTAAGTTTGATGGGAATAAAATTCTTACAATAAAATTTGAATGAGTTTAGCGACATGAATTATTATTCCCATCTAATCTATAGTATGTAATGTTATTAGAAAAAAACTAATTTTTCATTTTTTTTTTCTTTGTTAAACATAACTGACCGTATATCAAAACAATAATACATGGTCCTTATCAGCACAATTCTAGATGGTTTTTTGTTAAACGTTTACTGTATTTCATAACAATTTGTGCAGTTAATTCGCATTCAAATCAAATACACAACTGACAAATTCTAATAGCTTGCGACTTTGATGATTTTAGTTGTTTATTGACAAAATACATGTTAGTTTTTGAATCCAAATTATTACAACTCCTTTGAAAGATTTGATTCTCCAGTAGAATATTAATTTTCACTGGAGAATGAATAAAAATATAATAAGCATGATCTGCATGTTCATTTTTATTTCCAAGACTTGGTGGCTTTGCAAAGTCATTGCTCGATTTCTAGATTTGTTTGTCAAGCATAACAACTATAATAAACATAAATTTTCATTTTCTAAAATATGCACAACATTGTATATTCAAGCATTTGGACAAAATGATTATAATATCCTTATACATTTGATAAAATAATAGTTTTACCAATAAAACTAAAAAAACCACTAAATTGAAGTCATGATGAAATTAACTGTCTTCATCCTTGCGTAGGAGTGCCGAACTCGACAGAGAAGCTAACGGCTGAACCCGGGACAGATCTTGCCGAACAGAGGTGTTACTGAATGGGAAGGGGAAACGCATGCCGGAGTTCTTCAGCACCGACCACTGCTACCGCATCACCAGCACCGGTGCCAGCACGATAGCACTAGTCGCCAATGCCGCAATAACCCTGGCCTTACCTATAGATAGAGTGTGCTTTAACTTTTCAGTGACTTTATCAGAACATATTGATCTCATGAGAGTAAGAACATCGGGTTGTCGATCATAATGTCACTATGTCAGACGTAATGGGATCACGATGCTCACAATCACTGGCACTACCAAAAAACTAAGGCCATTGCATCGCGGCTCCAGTGCCGGCTTCACAAGGTTTTCTACATACCATATTATATTATTTATCATAAAACTAAAATGCATTAAGATAAAAAAACAATACATTAAAACAAAAACAAACACACGATATAAAAAGCATAAAACAAGCCAAGGGAATAAAAACAAATGCACACCACAGACACCTGCAAAGGTGTACCCATTTTGGATCGGCCCAAACGAGCGTCCACCAAAACTTCCTCGTGAAGTGCATGACATAGCGGTTCCGAAACTCAGCATTGGCATGTTCCAATTCGGTGGAATGTCCTGCATGAAGTTCAGATACACTTGATTCCAATAATTTTGCCCGTCGTATGTTGAATCTTGTAACCACACCAATATCGAGCGAGTCTCCTTTTCGGCTGTTTATGACCACCCTACAGCTTCTACTTTCGTGGCCGGGGATGAAGGTGAGAGGCCAAGGATGAAGGTCATAGGTCGCGGATGAAGGAAAGATGGGGGATTAAGAAGGGTTTCAGAAGTCGGGAATGTTGTACAAAAGGTCGGGGATGAGAGAGTATATATAGGTCGGGGATGAGCGAGTATGTATAGGCCGGGGATGCACAGTTGAACCATAATATTAATTTTAAAATTAAATACAAAATTTGACAGTTCGTTGCTACGTCACGAGGCGACACATGAGCGGGAACGCTGTGTCATGAGGGACACGTTAAAGGGGATCTCGGATCCCGCGCTGTTGACATCGACTTTCCACATAAGGTCAATGATAAGATAGCGCCGATGTCAACCATTTTTTTATTCGACGGCAACGTCAACGGATTCTCTCTAACGCTAATCTGATGTCGATAGATAAACTTGCTCTAAAAGGTTATTGACTCAAAATTCATACAAAAGGTAAGAATTGACACTTATTTAAAACCAAACAAGAAGCAATAAAACACATCCACACATTTCTGATCTAATTGACATCACATCTCTGATCAAGTGGGCGTCACATATAAAACACTTAAACCAAATGCAACAACCACACAAACCTCATATATATTTTGGAACCATCTTTTACAGAGAGAGATGGAGAAAAGCAAAGTGCTGATCGTAGGAGGAAGTGGGTACTTAGGGAAGAGATTAGTGAAGGCAGGTTTAGAACTTGGCCACGAAATATACATTCTTCAGAGGCCAGAGATTGAGTACAACAACATCGAGAAACTGCAGCTTTTGCTGTCGTTTAAAGCCCTAGGAGCTCATCTTGTTCCTGCTTCTTTCCAAGATCATCGGAGCCTCGTCGACGCTGTCAAGCTTGTGGACGTCGTGATCTCGGCCATAGCTGGGGTTCACAGCCGGAGCCACCACATCCTCCTCCAGCTCAAGCTTGTGGACGCCATTAAAGAAGCCGGAAATGTCAAGGTACGTGTGCGTGAAAAGAAAAGTCCTATGTTGTTATTATCAACTATAGCGGTTTGTCAAAGTTTGAAACCTAACCTATAGACTTATATATGGTCCCAATTAATAGGGATAAAAGTCAAAGAAATCTTACTGGAATTACGTGGCATGTTATGTGTCGTTTAATATATAAAGATATTTGCAACTTAGGTTTTTTGTGGTTAAAATAAATATAGCATATATTGTATACTATTCACACTAAACAGTTAAATTTTTTAAATAATATTCATAACAAAAACTTTATGGATATTAAATAAATCTTTAATCACTTAACTAAGTTAATCTTATAAAAGACGATATTTATATTTTATTTTATTAAAGCACTAAAATTACCAAGTCATACATTTATATTTAACATGTAATGCGATATTTATATTTAACATA
>JAYMSW010001711.1:0-15592 GCA_036897725.1 Erodium texanum | reverse complement strand
GAAATTTATTTTCAGTCCGCGTTCAAGACTCGTTATCCGGCTTGCACGTGAGGGGAGTGTTAGAGTTTAGTTTATTTCCTATTACAAGTATTTCCTATTCTTAGTTTTCTATTAGCTTTTCCTAATTCTATGTTGCTTAGTAATAATATATTTCCTATTTAGTATAGAGTCAATCCTTATATAAAGGGATGCTCTCATTGTATTGAAAAAGAATCAATCAAGTTCACAACCAATAATACATCTTATTCTTAGAATTCAACAAAGGAAAACAATGCAAAATACATTTTTTATTAACTAAAGGTTGTTCGAATAAATCTATGCTTTTAATTGTGATTGCTGGAATGACAAGTCTTCTTTTTGCTTGTGTGCTAGATTTTTACGTGTTTGCCAATATTTAACTCTCTGATATAAACCTTTTCCATGCGTATTGTTCAACAGTGCTCAGAGGGTTTCATGCATACCAGGATGCGGCGGCGAGTTGAGTCCTTGATTCAGGTACCATTTAGACTAGAGTTGAGCTGTTTTGTTTATTTTACATCATAACCATCCATGGGATGATGTAGTGGTAAGTTTGTCCTAAATTAGTAGAAAATTTTTCCCCAATTTTTGCCCTTAATTTTGTTAGTCCAGCATAACTGCATTAGTCTTTGTTCCGTGGAGGCTGTTTTGGCCTCTACCCTCCACGACCTCTTCAGCTTAAATCTTCAACATCTCATATGACAATCCTCAACTTCTCATATATATATTTTTATCAATAATTGAGCTCTGTTCGGTTTCTTATCTCTTCTTGATACGCCATACCATCTTATTACATCTCTCTCTGCATTTTATATGTTTTTGGATCTATTTGCATACCTCTAAGGGACACTTGAATGTAAATTAGCGTGGATAAAGAAGTTATATGGTATGTTCATTATTGGCTTTTGGTTGGTAACTCAATCTGCTGAAGGGCCAAGGTTCAGTGGTTTTTATTCAAGGATGTACTCTTTTTGCCAAAACCTAAACAAACAATTCAATTGTTTTGCCAGGCTCTTGGTCGCGCCAAACCAGAATTGGTCAAGTCAAAAAAAACATCACCTAGTAGATCCTTCAAACGACTGGTTTGTCATAATAATACTGTCTCATTTCTTTACAAAAAGAAGTAATTCAGTAATCTTTCTTCTGAATGTCTTTTTTGGGGGATGTGTACTCTTTGCTTCGTAGGGCCTCAAGGATTCAAGGAACAATTCATTTACATGAGGTTGAGGATGTGCTATAGACAATGCTGGTTGAAGGAAGGGCATGCATGCATTGCAGGAGAAGACCTGATAGTGAACTCTACATTACAGCTAACTTGTAACATGTTACATGTGGGCCTTACACTCGTGACTTTGGAGTTTATTTGCTGGTTGTGGGTAGTTAATATGCACTATGTCACTCATGGTAATGTCTCTGATTGTGATGTGAACCCCAAAATAATAGGGAATTGGATATTTATTTCTATCTGTATTTGAACAGCTGAGTTTAGAGACAACTTTTTGCCAAATGATCAAGAAATGGTATGGATGGAGACAACAGTTTCAGGCTTTTTGCTATTGGTTAGTGTCATTGTGTGTTGTTGTTACCAAGCTTCTTTAGCCATTGTAGTCAACTTTTTTGTCAAACAAATTGAAATAATGTGATTCACCATGGATGAAATTCTCCATTTGGTGCAAATCTCATCATATTCTAATTCATAAAACTGGGTATCAACGGCATTAATTTATGATATATATTAAAGGGAGTTGAGTTAGATTAGTCTGTCATTGTAACCGTATAGCAGCTAAAAGAGCAAATGAATGAAACAGTAAAGAAAAGAAAAGCTGCAGAGGCAGAAAAAAAAAAGGAGCGGATGGAGTGATGCAAGAAACGAAAGAAAGCACAGCGCACACACACATACATGCCAGTCAGTACACAGAACAGAACAGAACGGGGCTTTCTCTCTCTAGAAATGGAAATGGAAGGGAACGGTAGAGATAGAGAGAGAGCAGAAATAAGGAAGGAAGCAAGTAGTGTAGTGTAGTGTAGGAGGAGGGAGGAGGAGACAGAAGTGCCACGTGGCGAGAACCCAATGGTTACGTGCAATATGAGCTTGAAAATGCTGTCCCTGTCTTTCTGGGTGGGCTGCCAATGCCATGTCACCCCGTCCTATGACCCCGGCGAATCCGTTTCCTCTCTCTCTCTCTCCATCTTCTTGACATAATTACTTCCTCTCCTTTTATTCCATTTTGTTATTTTCTCTCTCCTCTTTCTCGTATCTCTCCCATGCCCTAATCTCCTCCTCCTCCTCCTCTGCCACTCTCACCACGCTAGCTGCTTTCATTTCCCGATCCCTATGCAAGATTGGTATGCTGCCTACTCCTCCTCTTTTGTTTTCCCTTTCCTGCAATTTCAGCTGATTCGCCCTTGCTTTCTTCATTTCTTGGGGTTTTGTGGGTAATTGGGTTTTTTGTGTTGTGGTATCTGCTTATCTGCTTTGCTTATAGTGGAATGTGCATGCATATGCTGTGCTCTTGTGGTTTCATTGGTTCAAGTTTCCAACTTTTTGGTTCTGCGTGTCTTTTGTTTATTCATTTTTGAGATACAAGATTGGCCGTGTTTAGTATTTGTGTTATCGGTTCACAGTTGGTGCTTCAATCCAGTTGTTGTGATATACGTAAAGTTTGTGGGTTCAATTGTGTGATATTTTGGATGTTATGTGCTCTTTCACAAGTTATTCATCTTATAGCTCATTCAGTAAGCATTAAGATACTCCAACTCCACCTCTCTGGGCCTGCTTCTATCCTTTGCACTATTGACTATTCAGTGGAATCACATTTTCGATAGGATTTCATAGATAGCCATTTCTCAAATACTGCTTTCCTTTTAAATGTGATGCCTTGTTTTCAGATGATGAAATATTGGTTTTGTTGCAACTGAAAGTTTATTTATTTCCTTTCATTTTATCAACTTACTTACGGTAAGCAAATGATTGCCTAGCTTACGAACTTTGTTTTACCTGTAGAAAATAATGCCTTCACGTGTCTTGCATAACCATTACTTATTTAGGATTGAGATTCTGCTGCTGTCAACATGACCGAAACAATCACGTGTCCCATTTTTCATTACTTATATTTCTAATATCTTTTCATATGTTCAAGTGTAGATACCCTGCATTGAGATTTCGCATGGATAGATTGCTTGATTACTCAACTTCTGTAGCGACTCATTGTTGGTCACAAATATGAGGAGCTGGATTGAGAGATGAAGGAGAACGGTTCTTTGACTAGTAAAATGATTAACAGAAACTGGGTGTTGAAACGCAAAAGGAGAAAGCTGCCATGTGGACCAGAGCCATCCAATGGCAAAGAAGACACCGCTGCAACAGAAGAATCTCCAAGGACGACTTCTTCAGGTAAACGCCGCCTCAAGAATGAAACCAGTTCTGAATGTTCATCCAAGAAGAAAGGAAATGACGGGGTGAGTAGTATTTCTATTTCATCCTTCAGCATTAATGTTATTTCCTTATGTTTGCCACCATAATTATTTCTCTTACCTAATATAAGGAAAGGTTAAAGAATTTCATCTAGTTCTTTTTTGATCAGCAATTAGAATTTCATCTCATTCTAAACGATTAGATCTACTAAAACTCTTACCTCATCAGGAGATCCTGGGATAACTTACTAGATTTGTAACGTGTAAACCTAGGCGCATGCTTTCAATTTAAAAGAAACTACCAACCTATCTCTTTTTACCTTATTCTATTTACTGTTTTATGTTTTTAAGAGTAATATGGTGCTGGGGGCTAGGGTTATTTTCTATTTTTTTTTATGGTGGGTTGTGCAAAGGTATGCGGTAACTTCCCTCTGAGTAGTCTAATATGGTGCACTTGTTTTTTGTAATATTTGAAACCATTATTATACATCATAACTAGATTTATCAGTTGTACAAAGTACAAGATTGGTAAGTTCAATAGTAAATAAGTCACTGTTCAGCTCAACAAGGCTGAAGGTTACCAGGGGATATCCTGAAGATAGGATTGGATGAACAAATTATTGTTTCTGCTTAACAAGAATATCACCATTATGACCATATCTTTCCCGTAATTGAAGGTAAAGTTGCACATAAAGCTAGGATTAATAAGTTCGGTATGCACTATGATATGCTTCTGTGATTGTTATGCCAATTATTTTTTGTTGCTAAAAAGATAGCGTCTTCTTTTCCGTGACACTGGAAGTTTAATATTTGATATTCTGCTTGTGACTGTTAGTAATCTGAAATCTTCTCCATTTCAGTATTATTACGAGTGTGTCATCTGTGATCATGGTGGCAACTTGTTGTGTTGTGACAGCTGCCCCAAAACCTATCATCTCCAGTGCCTTGATCCTCCCCTCAAGGTGTGCTTTAGTTAATTTCATCCGTGGCTAATTCATGTTCATAGTTCTTGTTATATTCGTATCCTTGGTGCTTGCATTTAATTTTGTTTTCTCTTATCATGTATTGCACCTCCTGAAGCGCATTCCAAATGGGAGGTGGCTATGCCCAGAGTGCTGTCAGAAAAGTGATCCCTTGGAGCCCATAAACAATCTGGATACCTCTGCACAACGAGCAAAGACAAAAACAGTAACTACAAAATCTAGAACTGGAATCAAGTCCTCTGGTGTGGACAAGGTGTCCCAGATTTTTGGAAGCTCCATACATGGCAAGAAAAGATCATCCAGCAAAGGAAAATCTGTTTTAACTTGTAGATTCGAATCATTTGAAAAGAAACCAGATTCAAAATCTCTTATTGATTCTATGGAGGGTAGTCCCATACCTGCAAATTTTGATGATGAAAACAAACCTGACATTTCCCCAGAAGAATCACCCACTGACGTAAAATTAGTATCTCTTGCACCAGACGAATCTCCCAAGGTAGCACTTGATTTATCTTGTAATGATGTATCTCCGGGGGACGAGTTCATCCCTGATATTGGTGCAGCAACTGAGAAAATTAGAAAAAGAGATCGCAGAGATAAGAAAAGTGGCAGCCAGAAGAAGCGCAAAACTAACAAGGGAGAAAGTACTGTTACTACTTCTGAAAAGCATGAGTCCAAAGCAAATGTTGCAAGCCACAGGAACAGTAAACTGCACCAGAAACGGAAGAGTGTTAAGCATGTAGTTTCTGCATCTTTGTTGAAGGAGGACGCTGACAAGAAGAGTTTGGATATCCTAAAAAAAGATGAGGTATGATTTTACAGTTTTTTTTTTTGTTTTATGGTAATTGAAGTGGCTTATTTTTAATTTTGTGGGTAAGACCAAAAAAGGTAGCTGCAAAAACTTTATAACAGGGTTAGTGATTTGAACTTCGACACAAGCAATTATTGTCTCATTTTCTTCCGTTTCTGGATGTTTTTTTTGTTCTTGTTTAAGTATTGCATTTGTGCTGGCTGAAAAAGGAAATAATGAAAAAAATGTTAGTGTTAGTGAACATTACTCTGGAGGTTTGATGGGTATACTGCTTTGGAACTTTGGGTTAGGAGTTTATGTGATCCACAAGACTAAATGTTGGTTGGATTTGTTACATTTGCTAGTGTAAGTACATAGCAAAGGTTGAGCAACCCATTTCTTATACACCTATAGAATGTGATGGTTTTCTTTGGGATGAAAATGGCAGGAGTTAGCACAAAATGGTAACCAATGGTCGGATACACCATTTATATCCATTACGGGAAAGTTTGTTTTCCTTTTCCTATAACAGACTATATATGGTAGGGGTCATATCCTGATTGTTGTTAAAGAATGCTTGGCAATGTTGGGTCATCCTCATATGACTATTTCATGGTGGCTAAGGTAGTCAAGTTGGTATTCAAGTGTTGAAGTAAAAAGTATAACATCGAATAATAATAGAAAGAAGAGCGAGAAGAGCCAAATCCAACTATAAGTTTGACCTTTTAGTGGTGGTGCCTCACCAATTATATGGTCCATATTAAAATTCTTCGTGGTACCAAAGTCCTGTTGATTTGGGCTTCTGGACATTAGCCATGTGACCCGTTTGTTACTTTAACTTGGGCATTGATCATGTAGCCCATTTGTGACCCATGTGTAAATGTTTAGCAAGAGGAATGTTGAAGTAAAAATGCCCACATCGAATAATAACATAAGAAGAGCTACATATAAAAGGAAGTACCAAATCCAGCTATAGTTTTGGAGTCTGACCCGTTATATGTAGTCAGATTTTATAATTCTTCAGTAAGTAACTATATGTGCGGCTGGAATATAAATAAAAACATGAATGGAACTATCTTCTTGATGCACACAGGTCTGTCACATGCTAATTTTATGTCTGCATGCAATTGAACTGTTTTATTTGACAGCCAGACAATGAATCTTTTGCACAACCTTTTCATTTCACGTATTATTGGAGATCTGCAAACTGTTGTTGGAAAATTCTCTCTGCAAGGTTTTGATTTATTGATGGTCATCATTGTTCACATTTTTATCTTCAAATCAGTGGTTATATTAATATGTTGTTTATGAATTACTGTTATCCATGGTAAAGTGATATTTTTTTACACTGAAGCTTCCTGAAGAAGTAGGGCAACCAACCAATGAGTTAAACAAAGTAGATGTTCAGTTGGATGAAATGCCTGTTTGTGAAGATAGTCCTACTGGTGAGATTGAGCAGGTCAGTCTACTGTTTTTCGCAGAACCACTTGTATTAAATGTACAGTGTTCCGGGTACGGTCACACTATCTTCACTCAGGTTATTTGGCCTAATCTTGTTCCTCCTATGTCATCTATTGCAGGTTGATCGGGTTCTTGGCTGTCGAATTCTAGGTGATAGGACATACCCTTTGTGTCATACATCTACAACAGCTGCTGATGATCTGCTGCTTCCTTCAGAAAACCAAAACAAATTGTCAGAGGAAACATCTATCAGTAATCTTGATGCTACTGCTGTAAATTGTGCAGAGGATTACACGAACATTGGCAAAAGTTTCAATACAGAAGTTAGCAGAAAGAATGATGTAAATTTACTGAGCAAAGGAATGGAGGATTTGGGATCTGCAGAAGAATCAGAAAAAGATTTCGAGAAAGTAGCAGAGACTACTGATTTGAGAAGTAATGATAGTGAAGCTCCACAAATTTCTCAAATGCAGGCAACTCATGAAGCTGAAGAAACAAAAAAAGAGAATGTAGAAACGAGATTGAGCATTACACAGTACACAGTTCAAGAACCCACACAGGCTGGAACTGCTAGCATTAATGGGGAGGTTCTGATGTATGAGTTTTTGGTTAAGTGGGTAGGGAAGTCTCACATTCACAACACATGGATTTCTGAATCCCAGCTGAAAGCACTAGCTAAGAGAAAACTTGAAAATTACAAGGCAAAGTATGGAACATCAGTGATAAATATTTGCGAAGACAGGTGGAAACAACCTCAAAAGGTAATTGCTCTCCGTGCTACCAAAGATAGTACGAGTGAAGCTCTTGTAAAATGGACTGGTCTCCCCTATGATGAATGCACTTGGGAAAGGTTAGACGGGTCCCCCCTTAAAGAATATTCACATTTGATCGATCTGTTCAATCAATTTGAGAACTGGGCCATGGAAAAAGATGCTGCAATAAATGATACAAGAAAGGAGAAGGATGATTGTCAGCAAAATGAAATAGTTTCACTTGTGGAGCAACCTAAAGAATTAAAAGGAGGCGCTCTGTTTCCTCATCAGCTTGAAGCGCTGAATTGGTTGCGGAAATGCTGGCATAGGTCAAAGAATGTGATACTTGCTGATGAAATGGGGCTTGGGAAAACAGTGTCTGCTTGTGCTTTCCTATCATCCCTATATTTTGAATTCAAAGCTACTTTGCCTTGTTTAGTCTTGGTTCCGCTTTCCACCATGCCTAACTGGCTTTCTGAGTTTTCATTATGGGCTCCCAACTTGAATGTTGTGGAGTACCATGGGTGTGCAAAGGGAAGAGCCATGATTCGCCAGTACGAATGGCATGCCAGACACAAAAGCGAAGTGAACAAGAAAACAGCTTCCTATAAATTTCATGTCCTTTTAACTACGTATGAAATGATTCTTGCTGATTCATCCCATCTGCGTGGAGTTCCTTGGGAAGTTCTTGTGGTGGATGAGGGCCACCGTTTGAAGAATGCAGAAAGCAAGCTTTTCAGCTTGCTCAATACATTCTCTTTTCAGCACCGCGTATTGTTGACAGGTACCCCTCTCCAAAACAACATTGGTGAAATGTATAATTTGCTCAATTTTCTCCAGCCGTCTTCATTTCCTTCTCTATCTTCATTTGAGGAGAAATTTAATGATCTTACTACGGCGGAAAAGGTGGATGAGTTAAAGAAACTCGTTGCGCCACATATGCTTCGACGGCTCAAGAAGGACGCTATGCAAAATATCCCCCCAAAGACTGAAAGAATGGTTCCTGTTGAGTTGTCGTCCATCCAAGCTGAATACTACCGTGCAATGCTTACAAAGAACTATCAGCTACTGCGGAATATTGGGAAAGGGGTTGCACAGCAATCTATGCTCAACATTGTGATGCAGCTAAGAAAGGTCTGTAATCATCCGTATCTCATACCGGGTACTGAGCCTGATTCTGGATCAGTAGAGTTCCTTCATGAAATGCGGATCAAAGCTTCAGCCAAACTGACTCTGTTACATTCTATGCTTAAAGTGTTGTATAAGGAAGGCCATAGAGTGCTTATTTTTTCACAGATGACAAAGCTTCTTGACATCCTTGAGGATTATTTGACAGTAGAGTTTGGTCCTAAAACTTATGAGAGAGTTGACGGCTCTGTTGCTGTGGCCGATCGTCAGACGGCAATTGCACGCTTTAACCAAGATAAAAATCGATTTGTCTTCTTGTTATCAACACGTTCTTGTGGCCTTGGGATCAATTTGGCTTCTGCTGACACGGTCATCATCTATGATTCCGATTTCAATCCACATGCTGATATACAAGCTATGAATCGAGCGCACAGAATTGGGCAATCAAAGAGACTTTTGGTATACAGGCTTGTAGTTCGTGCTAGTGTTGAGGAGCGCATTTTGCAGCTTGCAAAAAAGAAACTGGTGCTTGATCAGCTTTTTGTGAATAAGTCTGGATCTCAGAAGGAAGTGGAAGATATTCTCCGTTGGGGAACTGAAGAACTTTTTAATGATTCGGCTGACACAGTTGGGAAGGATGCAGGTGAAAATAGTAGCAACAAAGATGAGACGGTCGTAGATACAGAACACAAGCATAGGAAGAGGGTTGGTGGTCTTGGGGATGTGTACAAAGATAAATGTACTGATGGCAACACAAAAATTGTGTGGGATGAAAGTGCAATTATGAAATTGCTTGATCGTTCAAATCTTCAATCCGGAGCAGCTGATGTTGCCGAAGGAGAGTTGGAGAATGATATGCTTGGCTCGGTTAAGGTGATGTATACTGTATGATCTTTATTTTTTCATGTTTTCAGTTGGACTGCCAGAAACAAAACCTTTTTCTTTACTTTCGAAGTTCTCTCTTGAATTACCATGTGGAGAGCAATACAGACAATTCTCTTCTGTTGAGTTTTTCTTTAGTATTGATTTCCTTTTATCTTTTTAATCAGGCGGTCGATTGGATTGATGAACCAACTGAAGACCAAGGAGAAGCTGAGTTACCCGTTGTTGAAACTGATTATGTATGTGCTGATAGGAAAGAGGATAATGTTGTAACTTGTGCTGAAGAAAATGAATGGGACAGACTTTTGCGGACAAGGTAAGAAACATGTGATTCCTTTCTCATTGTTTTCTGTTTTGCTTATTCCAGTGCATTACCTGTTTATCCAGTACTTTGTGGCTTTGTAGAGAGTTTTTAATGTAATCTTCTCTCCAGAAAAATATTAATTTGACCTGGAGTGTTTTAGCAAAGTTGGGCAGAAATTTATAATTCTTATTAGGTTGTAAATAATGAATGAATTGCCTTTCATGTGAATGGGTTAAAAGATGAATGGTCATGATTCATCTTTCATATCAATTGAAACCAACATGTAAATGATGAAAATGAATTTATTGACATGAGGCTGTTTGAGTTGCACCTGGGAATGGGATCTGCTGCTACCAGGGCTATAAATGAGAGCCAAGTTGTAGCTGCTTCTAATATAATCTTGATCAAGCTTTCTACCAGCATGTGCTCTATTTGAGCTTATAAGAGTTAGTTTATGATCAGAGTAAAAGATATGCTCAAATAACCTTTTATGTGGTGGAGCCATGTGACTGATAATTTGATACTCAAACAGCAATTCACTGTTTCACACATTATTGTACTAAAGAACGATAGAACAAGTTACTATAATAAAAAGCACAAGATCTTTTATGATCTAAACGTAGCATATTGTTGGTAAGAGTAAGCATGCAGTTAGGGAATGTTTGACTTATATGGTCTTATATTTGGTTTATAGATGGGAGAAGTATCAAAATGAAGAAGAAGCGGCTCTTGGTCGAGGGAAGCGCCTGAGAAAAGCTGTTTCATATAGGGAGGCATATGCTCCACACCCTAATGAAACATTGAGTGAGGTAACTATTACTTTGTGCATGCAAGTGTGTTGCAAGTGTGTTGGTTATTCAATGTTGGTGTCTGGTCAAATGTGTTTAGATGGAATTATATATGTTTGCTTTGCGAAGATTACATATGAATTCACATATGCACACGACTGTGATTTGTCAATGCATACATGTTGGACGAGCATCTCATGAAGTAGTCACTTCAGGCTATTGTGAAAAAATTGCGAATAACAGAAGTCCTTGGACTTCCTTTGCTGATGACATAAGTAGTGTTAATTTTCATATAAACATAATAGACTTCTAATCATACTCATGATAGTTTTCATATAAACATAATAGACTTCTGATCAGAGTAATCATGAAGGAACTTGTACTACTTCGACAATAGTTCTCTATAGAAACTTGAAATCATACTCATATTAATCATCATATGGTTCCACACACTGTTACATGTTCTATCTTATTCAGTTTTTCCAATTTTTGTTTTGTCAATTCAGAATGGTGGTGATGAGGAACGAGAGCCAGAACCAGAGCCTGAGCGTGAATATACACCAGCTGGACGAGCTCTAAAAGCAAAGTTGTAAGTTCAGACTCACGTAATTCTGTCGACTGTGTTAAGTTTGTATATCAACAGTGTGGTAATATTTGATATTCACATTCTTCTGCTAATAGATTCTTATATGGATTTTTTTCATGGTTGTAACTAAGTATTAAAACACTTTAAGATGTAAAACATCTATGCACCAATATCTGATTACTGATATGTGTGAGATTAAATACATATTTGAATATTTTTGTCAAAATTGATCATGAAATTGATAATTTGACTTCATTAAACAGTGCTAAGCTTCGGGCTAGGCAAAAAGAACGGCTTGCTCAGAGGAATGCAATTGAAGAAGCTATCCTGGCAGGGCTATTGCCTGGACCTGAACCTATTGACACCAGAGATAGAGACCAAGTTGCTGAACTGACTCAAGCCGGAGAAGGAAAATCTCCAATAATGGACATGGATCTTGTTCACCCACCACAAAGCAGAACAGGTGCAAACTTGAGGATAGGTAGACTATCAAAAAATAAAATGAGCAGTCATTTGGATCCTTCTGTTAATTCCCTTCAACATCCCTCTCCTGAGATTCAACATTTCCAGAGCAACTTATCACCAGTACTAGGATTATGTGCTCCCAATGCTGGCAAGTCTGAGTCATCACGACGGGGCTTCTCAAGATCAAATGGAAGACAGAGCAGGCTGGGGACTGGACCGGAGTTTCCATTCAGTCTACCTCCTTCATCTGTGGATACAGCTGCAAAGGATCCTGAGTCTACCCCAGACAAACCAAAAGTTCCAGATGGATCTGCAGAAGTTTTGCAACGTCTCAAGAATAGCTTTCCGGATAGTAGTCTTCCGTTTATTTCGGTATTCTCTCTCCTACAATTAGAGATTTATATGATTTCACCATTGTAGTTCATGCGTTTATGACACCAACTTATCTTTCTCTTGCAGTATCCTCCAACTGCATCAGAGGGAAAAGGTTCAGACCCCTTAGAAAGTAATTTTCATGAAAAGATGGCGGCATCTAACTTACCTTTGGATGAGAAATGGCTGTCAGGATTTCCATTTTCAGCTAAAAGCATGGTACCTCCACATCATAATTTCTTTCCTAGCTTGTCCTTGGGCAACAGGTTTGAAGGTCCAAGTAGCTCAGTGCCGGACATTCCAGCAATGCCATTGTTCCCCAATATGAAATTTCCCTCTCATGATGCACAGAAGTACGGTCAGCAAGACAGGGATATGGCTCCGACGTTGGGTCTAGGTAAGATGCCGACGACATTTCCTGAAAACCATAGGAAGGTGCTCGAGAGCATTATGATGAGGACTGGATCGGGTCCAGGCGCTGCATTTAAAAAGAAAACCAAAGTGGATAGCTGGTCTGAGGAGGAACTTGATTGCCTCTGGATTGGTGTCCGAAGACATGGCAGAGGCAATTGGGACACTATGCTTAGAGACCCCAGGTTAAAGTTTTCGAGGTATAAACGTTTGGAGGATTTGGCATCTAGGTGGGAGGAGGAACAGCACAAAATCTTGGACGGGCCAGGTCCGAAATCATCCAAACAAACAAAATTGACGACTAAATCAGCCTTGTTTCCAAGTATCTCAGATGGAATGATGGCAAGGGCATTGCAGGCAAGTAGATTTACGGGACCTACAAACTTCCAGAACCACCTGACGGACATGAAGCTGGGTTTTAATGATTTGGCACCACATCTTGAACCATTGGATCAACTTGGTATGCAAAATGAGCACATTTCACGGCTTCCAACTTGGAATCTTGACAAATTCCGGGAAAATCTGGTAGGGGAATCTTCGGCCGGACCCTCGGGGACTTCTTTCATGGAGAAACCATTTGTGCCCAGTTCATTTGGTAGTATCCGCATGGGTATGAATAGCTTTGGTGTACAACACAAGGAGGATGAGCAGGGTGGCAGTAGGTATGGAAAGTTGCCTAGTCTTCTTGATAGGTCACTAAACCTGTTGCGGGAGTCTTTTAAGAATGTGACAGGTACTGAATCTGTCAGTCAGGCCTCCCACACTAAGGAAGAAGAAATAGCTGCAAGTAGCTCTTCGAAGAACAAACTACCTCATTGGCTCCGGGAAGCAGTAAATGTAAATACTCCTCATGCTAAGCCCCCAGATCCTGTACTGCCACCCACTGTATCAGCAATTGCTCAATCAGTTCGCATACTTTATGGGGAAGATGAACCTGCCATTCCTCCATTTGTCATCCCTGCTCTGCCTCCTATGCAACCAAAGGATCCAAGACTCAGCCTAAAGAAGAAAAAGAAGCGAAAATCGAAGATAGTTCCGCCAGACTTTGTTCCAAGTAGCAGTACCCTCCAGAGTTTCCATGCTGCTTCAACCTCAATCCCACCGGCCCCTTCATTGCCATTGCTTCCCCAATCAATTCCTGGAACTGAATCAGATGTGAGCTTGCCTACTGTAAATCCAAAAATGATGTCACTTGATTATTTACATCTGCAGAAGAAAATCTCCTCTCCAGAAGTGCTTCAGCTGGTAGCATCCTGTGTTGCTCCCGTTCCAAATATGCCCCCAGTTTCTTCCATGACAAGCACAAGCGTCATCGAGACCGAAGTCCTAGTGCCAAAACTCATTGACCCCGACAAGCTACAATGCGCCTCTGGGATGAAAACACCTGAACAGTGCTCTCCAGACAGCGGGAAATCCAAATCAGGAGATTCACAGTGCCCTCAGGAGATGTCATCAGAGGGTACTGCTGCATCTGATCATCCCGTGAGTGACCATGAAGCATAGTTATAGTACCTATGGGTGTGAACTGTGGAACATAGCATTCTTTGGTGTTAATTTTTCTTCTCTTCAGGAACTTCACTGATGTGCTCAAAATTTTTGTAGGCACAATGCGTTGAGTGATTAAATTAGGAAATATAGGATCGTGTAGAACATCTCTTGTAAAGTCTATGTAAGGTGAAATGAAATATAGGATATGCTGCTTGTTGTATTGTTTCTCTAATATCCTATGCCTGTTGTTGCTCAGTGTGCTGAGGTTTTTCCTATAGGAAATATTTATGTAGAAGAAAGAGCCATGTTCATTCATTTTGTTTCCATTTCTTCTAGTGCAAGCCGGAGAAGATCGAATTATATTTGAATCTCTTTCCTAACACACAGGATTATGTGACTTAGACGCGGTAACAGTGTGATGGCCCTCAATAAAGTTATATATTTCTCTCTTAATGAACTCAGTTAAACCATACGTTCTAAACCATCTCCTATATTATGTGACTATGTACAACACCTTATGAATCAGACAATTAAACCCTACTAGAATGATTATTAGAAGGGAAAACTGAGTATGTTTAAAAGTGCATCCTCTCTATTTTTTATCATGAGTTAAATTTTTTTAGGGATAACCATATAAAACATAGGTGATCTTAGAAATAGACCCATTCATCGTAAAGTATCTTAACCCATTATCAAAAATATTAATAAGACATAAAAAGTTGTTGATGTCCACGCGGAGCAAGTGCACTCCAATCGATCAAGTAATAAAGATGGAAAGTACCTCCCTCTCTTCCTAATGGAAGAACAAGAAGAACGACCCGGGGTTGTCGAACCCACGGAGAAGGATGAAGCCAATGAACTTGCCTAAGTGCTATCCTCAACGAGGTCAATCCTAGTCATTAAAAGGTAGAGGACAATATTTTTGTGTTTTTGTAAATAAGAATTGAAATAGACAAGACAATAATTAAATGAGGGTTGTGGGTGAAGTGGCAGAAGGTTCATGTAATAAGCATTAGGTCAGTAGTTCTAATTCTCATACCTGCGATATTGCATTTCCCTTCTTTCTGATAAAAATAATAATAATTAAATGATACGATTTCAAATGCAAGAAAGATTCCAAGGCTATGTAGAGAATGTGTTAGGAGACATTGTGTTTTTAAATTTGAACTTGCATTGTGTTTATCTATTAGGTGGTCAAAGAACTCTCTATAGGTAATCATAGTGCTCTACCGAGTCAACTAAGAATCTTGCACAAATTAGCCGCCCGCTTATTCCTAAGTAGGTGTGGAAAGTTCATGTAGATATATCCACTTTGCATCCTCTAATTTTAGGCTAAGTGAACCCTATGGTTACGACTCTAGCAATATGCCCTAAAGTTAGATTTAAAGGTTAGTCTAGACTAATCATTTCTAATAATTAATCTCAACTCCCTTTTTTTGACTAATTAGTTAGATCAATTACCAAGACCTACAAGGAAGGTAAAACATTAAGGATGGATTAGCCTAATTCACTCTAATCTAACACATCAAACACAAGTTCACATCATCAACACAACATCACTAATCCAATCTATACTCACCCATGCCTAGGAACAAGGAAAACTACTCACTCATAGCAAAATCAAGAGAATTCATTGTTCGGGCGTGGGCGCGACTCTTCCCCAGGACATAATTCCGACCATCCATCAATTGGATGAGTGTCCACACAAGGGTTCATTTGTCATGTTCGCACGCACACGGAACATGCACGT
>JAYMSW010001710.1:0-15600 GCA_036897725.1 Erodium texanum | reverse complement strand
GGCAAACCTGATGGAGAGGGTAGATGATGCTGGCTGAGGAAGGGCTGCAACATATGTCGGCTCAGTGGGAAAGGATGAATATGGAGGAAGACGATGAGGGTCCGGTGGTGTTACCAAAATCGCCGACGTAGCAAGTGGTGACGGAGAGGTGAAATGGTGTCTAGTGGGGTCTTTCATGTCGAATCAGGCACCAGGCTTTCAGGTCATGAAGCACTGCTTGGCGAGTGTTTGGAAGCTGGGAAAGAGGGTTCACATCAAGGAGATAGAGCCGAACTTGTATATGTTCCAGTTTGGATGCGAGAAGGACATGGTTCGTGTAATTGAGGGCAGCCCCTGGACGTTCAATAGGATGCAGCTATTGATCGAGAGACTAAAACCAGGTACGGCCCCAAGGGATGTAGTCTTTACCAAGCTTGATACGTGGGCCCAAATTCACGATATCTGGCCGGGGCTAACACATGAAGGATCGCTGGAAGTCATCGGGAATAAGCTGGGAGTCTACACAGCTTCTGATTCGAACAACTTTAAGAGGGTATGGCACGATTTTCTACGTATTAGGGTTTCATTCTTCATTGACAAACCCTTAAGGCGTAAATTTTACTTCCTCAAACCGGGTGGAGAGACGGGATGGTTCCCTTTCAAGTACGAAAGGGTTCCTACCTTCTGCTTCATATGTGGTGTGATAGGGCATGGTGAGAGATTTTGCAATAAGTACGAAGGCATTGTACCGGAGGAAATAACCATACCTTTTGGTATATGGATGCGAGTCCAACCCAGAACTCACTAGATGTTGGGCGGATTGAAATGGTTACAAGAGGATGGTGATGAAGAGGGTTCGGGTGATTCTATGGAAACCGGTTCTGATATGGGTGCCTTGGGTGGAAGGAGAGGTAATATGGGGATGAGGGATCGGAGGGCAGGACCTTTGGTTGATTTGAATCTGCCGGGACGGAGTGGGGAGGTTGGGCACGATATGATCCGTATGTCTTCTACAAGTGCTTGGAGAGCAGACCCGAAAAGACAGAAAACCATAACAGGTGGATCGGGACAACAAAGGAATAAGGAGAATATGATCGCTAGTACTAACATAAATTTATTGGCGGACTCCATGCAGGAGTCTGACTGGGATTAGATGTGGATCCTAGCGTGGAACTACCAAGGCTTGGGCCACCCTCGGAATGTTCAGTTCCTAAAAGAACTAGTGGTCGAGTACAAACCAAGTGTGATTTTTCTCAATGAAACTAGAAGTTTTAAGTTCCAGATTGAAAGGATGAGATGTACACTGCAATGTGAGAGTGCCTTCAGAGTTGAAGTAATGATACTGGTAGGGGTCTTGTTGTTCTGTGGAAGAAGCATGAGGAAATTTCTATACGAAGCTTTTCCCAGGATCATTTACACATGACCTTTCATACTGATGCATATGGTGATATAAGGCTGACATGAGTGTATGGAGAGCTAGTAAGGGCTAAAAGAGCAGAAACATGAGACTTGATGTGTAGATTACATGCTGGAAATTCATTACCTTGGTGCCTATTTGGAGACTTTAATAATCTCATTAATCAAGATGAGAAAAAAGGGGGACTGTCATACCCCAATTGGTTACTTGAAGGGTTCAGGAGTACTCTAGTGGATTTCGGAGTTGAAGAGCTAAAGTTTGAGGGCTACCCTTTTACTTGGGAATGGGGCAGAGGTACATCAGATTTCATGGAAAGTAAGTTGGACAGAGCCTTGGCTAACCAAAGTTTTATGGAAATGTTTGAAAGTGCAGCTTGTCGCAACTTAGGGGCTTCGGTTTCGGATCACAGTCCTTTGTCGATTCAACTTGAAAGGTCGGAAGACTGGAGAAAAGACCGTGCCTTTAAATTTGAAAATGCTTGGTGTGAAGAACCGGTTTGCAGGCTTATAGTATTAAAAGCGTGGGAAGAATCAGTTGCCCAAAGCTTTACAAACCGTACACTTGTCTTGGGTGCTCGATTGGGACAATGGGGTCGGGACCAAGCTCGTCAGTGGGCCCGTGATATTAAGAAGCTGACCAGTGAGCTCAACACCCTCAGGGGTCGAGTAGATCATACCAGCCAAAGTAGATTTGAGGTGTGCCATAAAGGGAGAAGCCGGCTATTGGTCCAGAAGAACACTTATCGGAAACAACGGGCGAAACAAAATTGGCTCCTTGACGGAGATGGTAATACAAAATATTTCCATGCCTCAGTTTAGAGGAGACATAAACAGAATATGATTAAAGGCCTATATGGCGAAGATGGTGTATGGAAAACATGGGGATCAGGTCTGGAAGAGACAATAATGGAGTACTACTGAAGACTCTTTACTGCTGGACAAGTATCTTATGATGAAGTTTTATGTAATTTAGCTCCTTCAATTTCCATTGTCCAAAATGAATCTTTACGTAAGCAAGTGACTGAAGAAGAAGTTAAGCAGGCAATAATGGATATGGGAATGGATACATCTCCCAACCTGGATGGGTTGAACTTGAACTCTGGGTTTTATCATTATTTTTTGGACATTGTTAGCCCCGATATTGTAACCATAGTGCGAAATTTTTTGAAACCAGGAAGCTGCCGGATAATATGAACATGAAAAATCTCATACTTCTTCCAAAGAAGAAGGTGCCGGTGAATATGGGGGAGTTACGGCCCTTAGCTCTCTGTAATGTGAGTTATAAGGTCATTGCCAAGGTGATGGCTAACCGGTTGTAAGAGGTGTTGCCCTTGCTGATTTTAGAGACCCAAAGAGCTTTTATACAAGGTAGACTCATTTATGATAATATAATCATTTCCTTTGAGATATTACATTACCTTCGTAGACTCAAGACAAGTAGAATGGGGTTTATGGCTGTGAAGCTAGACATGAGCAAAGCCTATGATAGGGTTAAACGAGATTTCCTCATTGCAATCATGAAGAAGATGGGTTTTAATGACCATTGGACGGAGTTAGTTTGTGAATGCATATCCTCAGTTACTCATAATGTTGTATCTAGTGGGAGGATTTTTGGACCGATCAAACCCGGGAGAGGCATCAGGCAAGGAGATCCCATTTCCCCTTTTATGTTCCTTATAGCGTCCAAAGGCTTGGCTACCTTGTTAGCTCAACAGACACAAGTTGGAGTTATCAAAGGATGCAAAGTTGCGAGAGGAGCACCAGAAATATCACACTTGTTTTTTACCGACGATAGCTATATTTTTTGTCAGGCAACTCATGAGGAAGCAACCAGGTTGGAATGCTTATTGACTCAGTATGAGAAAGCTTCTAGTCAAGTAATAAACTATCAGAAGTCATCTATTTTTTCAGTAAAAAAGCGCCCAGTGATGTTAAAGACCAGATATGCACAGAACTAGCAGTGACAGAAGAGAACCAATGCTCTATGTATCTTGGCCTGCCTAATATGATAGGTAAAGGCAAGAGAGAGGCTTAGCCTTCCTTCGTGACAGAGTAGCAGCCCGGGTTGAAAGTTGGGAAAATAAGTTCTTAACCAAGGTAGGGAAGGAACTGCTTTTAAAGGCAGTGGCACAAGCTATCTCAGCTTATTCTATGAGAGTGTTCCTTTTTCCCACGTCTTTGATCTGAGAGATTGAAATGATCCTAGCACGTTTTTGGTGGAATGTCAATTTAAATGGAGGAGCGGGTATCCCTTGGACTACCTGGAAAAAATTGTGTAAGCATAAGACGGAGGGTAGTCTGGGCTTTCAGGATCTAGGTGATTTCAACCTGTCATTACTGAGTAAACAGGTCTGGAGACTATTGGAAAATGATCAAAGTTCAATAGCGAGAGTCTTTAAAGCTCGGTACTTTCCTAGATTGTCTTTCTTAGAGTCATCTATTGGTCACAACCCGAGTTTTGTCTGGCGCGGTATTTGGGCAACAAAGGATATTATCATAATGGGTGCTCGTCGAGTCATTGGGTCGGGTGCAGACACACCTATTTGCAACTTCGTCTGGCTCCCAGGACCGGATCTGTACATACAGTCTGAAGGCCCTAGTATTGCAAGCTCCTCGGTGCGTGGGCTCATGAACACAGAGGGCGCTGAGTGGGACGGTGAGATTCTATCAGATCTACTTTCGGAAAGAGACAGAAGCCTGGTGCTCCAAGTTCCGATTAGAATTAACTTATGCAGCGACAGATAGGGATGGTCAGGAAACATATTGGGTGAATTTCCAGTGAAGTCGGCTTATAACATGTCCAGGCAAGCAACTGGATTATGGACTCAGAATGATAATAATGAACTGTGGAGAAACATATGGAAAGCTGAGGTCCCAGAGAAGATGAAGATATTTGTCTGGAAAGCTTGTAATGATATAATCCCCACCATGATTGCTTTACGAAATAGACGAGTGTCGGTGATAGGGGTCTGCCCGGTGTGCCAAGCTGCTCCTGAAACAATTACTCATTACCTGAGATCATGCCGATTTGCTGACCAATGTTGGAATCTGGTAATGAACACTAGAGAATCGGAAGATGACGAATGGTTTAGTGATTGGTGTGTGGAAATTTTGCATTCAGCCTCAAAAACCCAGACGGCGTAGTAATTTGGTTATGTTGGTATGTCTGGAAAGCTCGTAATGTAGTTCACTGGCAGAACGCCTCCGAACCAGCTCCTCTGGTGGTGGCCAAGTCCAAGAGTAAAATTTCAGCGTGGGATAGAGCGCAAGAACTCCAGAAGCTCCGATTGCCAAGTCTCAGTGAACCAGTTTCGATCCATTGGAAAAGACCAGATCATGACAATCAAAATTAATGTTGATGCATCATTTGTGAATTCTGGTGCAGCTTCTGTCGGGTGGCTGGCAAGAGATACAACTAGTCAGATTGTTGCCTTGGGCAGCAAGATACTTGTGGGAACTGCTCAAGCAGTTAAAGCTGAAGCGCTAGGGATTCACGAGGTGCTCAGCTGGCTACGTTACACAGTCTGGAGGAATGTCCAAATAGAGACAGATTGTCTCACTACTGTCTGTGCGATCAATAATTCAACTGTGCTTAATTCCCCGCTGGGAGTTATAATTTCTGATTGTCGGGGACTACTGGAAATCTTGTAGGAAGTTCGGGTCGATGTCGTGAAGAGACAAACCAATCAAGCATCACATTTCATAGCTTGCCATGCTCAATCATTTGTAGACTTTGACGGTCGCTTTGACACCCTTCCGTCCAACTTTATGTCTATATTGTCCGAGGACAATCGGATTGAGCAATAAGATAACTCTCATTTCAAAAATAAAAAGTGCATATCAGTAACAAAAATGCATCATCTTCTTCACCTCTACCAAATAATATACAAGATATGATCATTTGTTAAACTCCAACTTATCCTTTCCTTGCAGATCGCATGCATGCTGCTCACACTCTAGCTTCCCCCACCTTGCATCAACATGGCTACAGGGGAATGCAAGCTTCCCAAGGCTGTTTCAAATCAAACTCTGTTAAAATGGAGAAACAAAACTGGCATGATACTATGTTATTAGACAACTGCAGAACTCCTTTTGGTCCCTCACTGATAATTAAGCAGTGAAATGCCAACCAAATTGGTCAAAGAACCATGGGAGTTTTTAACTATCCATTGTATAACGAACAGAAAGATTTTGACAGACATGGCATTACCTTCTGTTGACGACATTATGCACGTGACAAAGCCATTGTGAGAAATCAGCCTGTGATCTGGCTTGTACAGGATTTAAAACTGTTGATGACTAAAATGCCTCTATAAAAAAGTAACAAACAGAAGATTGTCTTTGATGTGGACGAAACCAGCACTAGTGTGAGTGCATTCCTCAGAACTTCTTTGAAGTGATCTGCACATTCCTTGCAAGGGTACATCCGAGATAATATTGACATCTGCAAGATAAATGCAATCCAATTTAGCAAGTATTAATAGCCAACACTAGTAGGTAAGGGCAGTACATACTTTCAAATACAATGCCACTTCTGCTTATCATGTTGTGCATATCACTCTCCACTTTAAATGGTCATAAAAATCATCGAGTGTCTATGGTTTAGATCAGGTATATGGATAGCCGGTGGTGTGAAACAGTCCAAAGGAATTGTTGTCCATTTGACCCCAAATAATAAGTGAAACGGATATATATGATTTTTCTTATCTTAAAACACTTGTATCTATATTCTGGAGATTTATTATTTAATAGAACACATTTGACTTTGAACAACATCATTCTGAATTTGTAGATAATGTGGGTGAGAAAACAAATAGTGGTTTGTAATCTCAAGCTAAGATTAAAAAAAAAAAACAAATACCCAAGCTGATAGATTTAGCATGAGTTGCAACACATGCAAAAAGGAAAAGAGCATCGTACCAATTCTTTCACATCCTTCTTCTGTTGTCTCGTTGGATTGTCTGGATACTGGAAAAAAAAAAAGGACATTTAATCTGCTTTATAAGATGAGGAGTATTTGTGTGGGAGGTTGAGAAACTCCATTAATGATAACACATGTACCTGCATGCTAAATGATAGACGCAAAATGTTACAGAGAAACTTCAAAGCAGCCACAGAACATAATAAAAAGCACAGCATCACCTGAGCAGCCAGAGTATGTAGAAACGTCCAAGTGGATCTTCCAAGCTCTTCTTTAGTAACAGGTGCATTAGATTTTTCCTGACAAATAAAGGTTATTATACTCTTACCAAAAATATTATTCACATGTCACAAATGCAGATACAAAATCACCATGTTGATATAAGTTGCAAAGGGTGTTTTAGGTGATATTTTGATACTAATTTAATGTTGCTCTGTAGGCATTTTGAAGTTCAAGAAAATAGATGACACCCTTAAGGGAAACAATAAATGACAGATTGAAATGGAGAAAAATTATAAAACACTAAAAGTATAATCAAGAAAGAAAGAATGTATAAACTTAATGAGTTTTTGTGCATTGCATCCTATGTAGGTCTTAATTAGTTGCCAACAACTAGATTGCTTTCTACAGATAATTACATCCAATGCAAGGTGCAAATGCTTCTTTTGTGATGTCTGTTACCTTAGCAATATTAGTATTGATGGAGAGGTGAAGAAGTAAGGTCATCTCAATACTTAAACAATGCACACACAGTACATAAATAAGCTTTACAATATGAATAAACAAACATGTTATTTGAACAAAACCCACTAAAAACTACCGCACAGAAGCACACAAAATCCCTCACTAAGGACTACTATCAACCACAAGAAACAAAAACCCAACTAAGTTTAGAGCTGAAATAGACAAAGAAACAGGTTAATCCGGTACCTTGCTCAGAAAGACCTTTGCCTGGATCACTCGATGGGTTTGGCTCGGATGAAATAGAAAGGAGAGGTTTTTCATTTGTTGATGATGATGAAATTGGAGAGATGGGTTCGGACGCAATTTGTGAGTTTTCCTAAATTTACAAGGACAGACTGTAATCGCAGTCAAGCAGAACTTGTATTGTAGCTGTTATTGAGCTCTCTTCACTAACCAATGGGCTGAAAAGGCCCATTTACATAAACAAAGATCACACATCAACTGGATAAGTTCGGACTGAAATGAAGATTGAAACTTGGCGGTTTGGACAACGTCGTAACCCATATCCAATATATAAATATATTTTCTTATTTTGTATCAGATTTTGGAAGACGGTTATTTTTTATACCCACTGCATTGCCATTCCTAGACGTCTACAATTCAACCGTTTGGAGAAGACAATTCTCGTCCTAAAGTTTGCGGACACAACCGTCGTACTAAGAAACTCCTAACTGTTCCTTATCCATACATAACAGCACATAGCTGAGTAGGTAGTTATCAAATGGATACTTATAACACAAGGCATATGTTATTATAGAGCTACTACAAAGAGAGCCTCCTCCCTTCAGCATCCGAAGTCGTACGAGGCCAGTCCTTGCAGCTCCGGTCCATTGAGCCTGTTGTTGCTGAAACTGGAACAAACAAATACAGCAGTTAGTAAGAACAACGTTAGCAAATTGATCATTGTGCCAGTGAATCAAGATTGAGTGGTTTGTGCGCTTGATATGAGTATGAACATCAGCTTAAACCAAGTCTAGATTTGCAGAACAATCATTCGCTTAATAAAATTGTTAGGACCAGAGAATATAAAGAGCGATAGTACTAACCTTTCCAGAGGGAAGCTGCTGAAAGGGCCATCAACAGGGATAGTTCCGCAGAGATCATTGTTAGAAACATCACTGCATAACCAAAAATTCAAAGAATCGTATAAGAAAGAGAAACTCAACTCATACGAAGATAAAATAAAACCCACATCCCAGGCTTGTTTCATGAACTTACAAAATTTTGAGGTTAGAGAGGGTCGTGAGTTCCCTTGGGATTGATCCCGTTAGCTTGTTGTTGTTCAGTCGGCTGTACCATCAGTTCATATCAATATATGCAAATATCATACAGTGAACGTGAACATCTATGTTTCTGTCCGAGTTAGTATAAGATGCTTACAGAAATCTGAGGGACTTCAGCTTGGCAAAAGACTTTGGTATCTCTCCTTCGAAGCGATTTCCATACAAATCCATGCTAACAAGGTTTTTCAAATCACCCAACTCCTTGGGAATTTTACCTCCTATGCCATTGTTGTAAAGCTCCCTGAACATATTCACAAATTTGATATCAATTACCAGTACTTTTTTTTTTCTCGGAAAAACAAATCAATTGCCAATACTCAACCGGGTTAATCTACAAGCTACTGAATCACAGTTGAATTTTCATCGACACAGAACTTAACAAGACATGTTTCTTTGAAACCCAAATTTCTTAAAATCTCCTCCCAATCAACCAAAGCAAAGGAGAAATGTTAATAAGAGTTGTGTAATGGGAACATTACAGGAACTGTAGATGCTGAAGCTGGCCAAGTTCAGATCCTAAAGTCCCAGAGACATTTGAATTGCCTAAATCCCTGCAACCCAATAAAAGCAAGTGTCATTACAGCCATATAAAAGTGAAAGATTAGAGAACAAAAATAGTTATAAAAAAAAAAAGAGGAAAAAGAATCATACAATCTAATTACATGGCTGTTGGAGTCACAGGTAACATGGAACCAGGTGCAGGGATTGACCAGAGTAGGGTCCCAGCTTTGCAACACATTGGTGGGGTCATTGAGCCTGCTTCTCAGAGCATGCAGTGCATTTCCTGCACAAACAGGCAAAAAATCGAATCAAATCACCAGCACCAGAGGCACTTTACTCATGACAAAACAAAAATCAACTCTGCTTTTTCCCCAATTACCCATCAATACCCATGTTTGGCATCCAAGAAAAAGTGAAAAGAAATCCAAACTGAACGATCATTACAAAACCATTTTTACAAACCCACATAGCTAATATGAACTCGGGCATCAAGATATCAGCTTAAAATAATGGGTAGTTATTTTACAGTTTTGGATATCAGATTGTTCTTAAATTTCACGGTTTTGGATCTACCAGAACCAAGAGAGCAAAAATTAAAATAATGGGTAACTACAGAAAGTAAAAAACAACCCAAAATACAAAATTTCAGGATGCATCATGGGTAGTAATTAGTCAGAGAGTAAAATGAGTGAGTACCTTCAGTGTTGGTGCAGAGAGCTGGGGAGAGAAAGAGGAGAAACAGTGGAAGAGAAGCGCCGAGGAAGGTTAAAGGAGACATTGGAGATAGAGAAACGAAAAATCTGGTAGAGCTTGAGATTAAGCTTGAACGGAGAACAGAGAACAGAGAAGAGAGTAAATGGTTATAGAGAGAGAGAGAGAGAGAGTCAAGTCAAGAGAGGAAATAGTTGGAGTTTCTGGGTTGAAATGTCAAAGTCTTTGGTGATGACGAAGAGGAAAGAGGAAGGGAAGGTCACGAGTTGCGACTCACACGCCATTGCAATTGGTTCTGACTCGTGACGCGTTCTCGAGCTCCGGGTCCCGTACGGGACTCTAATGGTGGGGACAACCAACCCTGACTCGTCTTCTTCACATATTGACTTTGGAATTTGGAACCGGAAAAACACCTTGGGCTCCACTTCTCAGGGCCCACCTGGATTGGGTACAATTTCAATTTTCAAAAGAATCAGGTTGTGTAATATGGCATTCAAGTTTGTTTTGAATGTATGTATATAGGTATATGTGAATTAACGTGAATTTTCCTTTATTTCAACTTGCAAAGTTATTTCAAAAAAAAAAAACTTACAATTACAAAGTTATTATGTCAAAAAAAAAAAACTTACAAAGTTACACACTTTAAGAATTTTACATCATATAAATCATCTCAATCTATATTTTTTAGTTCGTCCATATCTTTCTACATCTAAAATCAGCAGAACAATTCACAACAGGTCCTCAGCATTTCTCAATCCCAACACCGCCACTCAGAACAAGAAAATTGAGAATCAACTTTGACGATCTCCTTAGGACCAGAGAGAGATATCAAAGACCCAAAATTAGATATAGATATTACCTGGGCAAACAGAGGCTTCACCCACAGTGCTCACCCAAAATATGTCCCTATGTCTTTCTCGATCACGGGTTTCATCATACCTTAAAGGGATCCATATCAGCAACCTATGATGTTATGCATACGATGAAGAAAGATATGAATGAACTAAAAAAATACAAAATCTGTGTTACTATGACATGGTTAATTTGCCATTAACTTTAGTGGCAATAGCAGTAGTATACATCCCGGTACAATGCTGTTGCTAATGATACTTTCCGATAGCATGAAACAGTTGCATCTTCCAAGTGAAGAGGAGACTTAATAGATTAAGAAGGAAATGCTGTTCCTTCATCACTAAGTTCGTATTTAATCTACTTGTTCCTGGTTTCTTATCCACTTTGTAGCCACCCATTTCTCTCCTTTAATCACTGGACAGCTTCCGTGAAGTGATGTCTGCAAGAAAATGCAAATCCAGTGTGAGAACTCGTCTTTCTCAACAATTAGCAAATTATTTTCACAGTTATCTGGTGTCAACTAGAAATGTTCTTCATCCAGTCAAAAAGATGAAGCCAGATTGTATTTCTTTATGATTTATGCAAGCCACTATATCAACTCTTAATTCAACTTTGGCAGCATTTAGATAGTATGTTTTTTTTGCTTGGGTATGAGATTATTTTTGTTGATGTTTGGATTAAGATGAAACTATTGAACTGAAAATCTCCAGTGTAAGAAATCAAGGGCTGTAAAATTTCTTCAATGTGTGACATTTATAGCTCATTGGTCTAATCAATATGTCAAGGCTTACTATGTCCATTAATCTCCATGTTTGAAAGATAAAGAGAACAATGTACATGAATTGCATTTGATTTGCGAATAGGACCAATTACCCGATCAATTGTGCCATTTGGAAACAATGAATAAAATAGAAGCCCGTCTCCTTTCTTTGGCTTCACTTTTAAACCAACACACTTTTCGTAATCATATCCCGAATCCATCCTTAAGCCATTCTACAAAACAATGCAGTAGGCATCCCCGAATGTTACAAACAAATGGCCTTATACGTACTATAAGAAAATGACAACATACCAAGTTAAATTATGTAGCTTACCTCATAGGGAAACATGGTTTCACCACCTTCTTCTACATCAGACAGATACAACAAGAAGGAAGCAGCCTGCAAACAGGTCAGTGTACGATGAAGATTCCTCAGCAGTCACGGGTTTATGGCAAGTGCATGTCATAAATATAAAATTAAAAGCCACTCATACAAGTTATAAAGGTACCTAAGTGTACGCATAACCTTTTAAAATTTTGCAAAACATTCATCAAAACTTTGATGGTATTTTTTTTTTTTTGAAATAACTTTGAAGGTACTTGATTAGGCATTCAGCTAAAAGCTAGAGCTAGTAAAGTGATAGCTAGATAAAGGATCACATTCTAAGCAAACTATATGACATTAGCATAAGTATATGATTTGATGCCTTTGTATAACTGTTAATCTGAGTAACACCATGTAGCATCAAAATGGCAATGCGTACGTCCAATGCCTAAACATTACATGGATGAATATAACTATAACAATGATAAACCAGCATAAATGATCCTGAGTGAAATAATTGTTACCCATATTAAAAATGCCTTGTATATTAAGGATAAATGGAAAGGGAATAGAATAGTTCAACTAGGTGCTATGTAATTGATGTTAGTAACCATACAGACAAGTCTGTGATAACAACTTAAGTAATTAGATAAGCCATGAGTGGCTAAGATTTAATTTTTATCTCGATAAGATTAGAGATTTTATGACAGGGGCTGATAACTCCACATCAAAAGTAAAGCAACAATAGCCAGCAAAAATTAATAACTTGCTAGTGTTGACAATTCCAACCAGTAAAATGCATATGCAGAAGCTAGAAGTAACTAAAAACTACACAAACATGGTAGACAGGCAAGGATGCTTGGTATGTACCCTCTGGCTCTTCATTGGACCATACTCATCTGGATTGAATGCATCATAATGAGAATCATACTTCTGTCCAATCTCATACCGCAGAATATTGAAATCCTGCAATATTGTAAGATTCCCGCATTACTCAGATAAATTTAGAATTGACCTGTAATGAAAGGTTAAGTACAAAACTTTAATGTGAAGATTGTAGTACGCTACAGACAGATTAACTGCGAACATGCAACCGAATGGCAACAATTTTCTCAGTCTTACATGCTTCACATATCAGCAAAAAGAGTACAAGACTTTAAACATTCAATCAAGCATAATCAAATTTAATCCAGAAGAGCATAGTCCTGTTATTTTTCCAGTCTAAATGGGGTTTATGGAATTAGCCCTGGTTTCCATTATGTGAAGTAAAGGGATAAAAGAAGGTCTAGTAAAATAAAATTCTTCTAAGTACGGCCTTCGAAGTTTCCAATGGCATCTTAATTTTTCTGATTGCTCTTCAATTCATATATTCTCAAAAGAAAAACAAAACCATTGAACATATATGTAGATAGTTAGAAACTTGATGTATTCCAAGGATAACTTATAATCTCTAGTCTACCAGAATTCCAACAATGGAAAAAACATGTGAAAGATAATAGTGGTTCCAAATCTGTAATAACTAAATCCATTTTCCATTTTTTTTCACTCCATGCTATCCAGACAACCCCATATATCATTTGACAGATTTGCATACCTCTCCATGGTTCCGAGGAACCATTGTAGCCCTTGCAATTTTTTCCTCAATGAAGTCCAGTACTCCACTTTTGTCTGCTGATGCACCGATAAATGTTCCTGAACTGTCGCCAACTAAAGTATATATTAAGGATGATTGGTTTGTTTAAGCAGCAATAGAATCTCGTTGTCCTAGTATAGTAGGTAATTTGTTTTATTATTTCTATATTAACTTTGCCACAGCACTAGGTTCACAAGGTAAATTGCTGAATTTTTGCTTGTTCACTACATTCACTTCACAAACCTGCTCGTGCTTAGCAAATACCTACCGACCAAGATAATTAGTTTTAGTAGAGAGGGGAAACATTAAGCAGCTCTTGGATGTGAGATTGTAACAAACAAGGAGGAAAGCATAAAGAGTGAGGAAAAGTTTCAGAAATTTAAAGCAATCAGAATAGAAACCCATTTATGAAGATTAAGTTATAAAAATAGTTGTCCATTTAAAAAAAATGAAATGCAGATGAAATTGCTAGTTACTTCATATTAGAACAAAAGAAATAAATAAATGACGAAAATGCAAGTTCTTCCGAGACAAACACCTTTAAGATTATAATATTAAAATTAAACAGGAATGATAAACTATACAGAAGTAGGTACCTCGTTCTAGTACCCTTAGTGCTCTCGTCTGTTTCTCCCTCCCGCAAAGCTAGGGATGAAGGTTTAAGGTTTGCCTTTGCCATCTTAATAATGGTTTCACACTGTTCTGCAGTAGCAAACCTGGGAAAATAAAGGGCTCGTGGAGTCCAACTCAAAACCTACGTGCAAGAATGAGATAACCTTCTATTATAACAAAAGAAATACCGTGACAATTTGAGTTGCTAGCTCTGAAAACTATTATTGAGAGTTAAGCACATGAACTCTCTGCAAGCCATACTACCTAAGCTCGACAACATCATTATAATGTTTCCACCTTCAACCGCTAGGCATAAAACTATCAAAGTAAATCTTCTAAAAATTCCAATCTACTGACAAAATGGGTAAAGTTCAGAGAGATCGATAGGTAAGATAATACTTCATTTCCAGTATTAACCAATTTTCTAGAAACTCTGAGACTAATACTATTATTCTCTTTGTCCCGAAATAAGTATCGCACTAGTTACTATGAATTGCCAAATAGCATTCTGATATGAATTAGTTACAACCACTTAGTGGGGTAGCACATGGATATCATGGAGAGGAAATGAAGCATTAACCCCAGTAATTGTTAATCTTGACCAAAAAGTAAATGAGACATTCATTTTGGGATGGATGCCTGAATTGATTGCTAGATTATGATAATGCCAAATAGCAAAAGGTAGACGAGTCTTATATTGTCCAATGCAGTCACGTCTCATTTCCAATCATCCCTTAAGGAGTGTGTGATCAGGTTGGGGTTGGCTCTACGCAACTACCTTTATACATCACAAGAATAATGTTTTTCTATTGAACATTCCATCTATAGATTTCAAGCCTAGTCTTAATATGGATAAAAGACACAACAGCAGGTCAAGGATTTAACAAATTTGATGTGAGATTCAATATTTTCTGGAATAAGTGACCATACTAAAAGCAAACCTTCATGACCGATGATAAGATCTCAACGGAAACCAAATCGATCCCAAACTCTTTACAAATTCCACTGATCCAATTAATTATACTCAAAATCCAGCACCAATTTAACATTTTACCACATTTTTGGACGAATTGCACTGATAATCACCCAATCGAATAAAAATCAAATTACAAAAACAATTTGTTCGGAACCAAACCACCAGAAAGTAAAAAATTCACCTGAAACGGGATAGAGATGACAGAAGCATCTCCAGTATTGCCGACGGGCATCGAACCATGGCTGTCCTGGTCCTTCACCACTTCAAGCGACCTCAACTTCGGCCGGATCTTAGGCACATCCTGCAATTAAATGCCGCAACATCTCAGCCAAAACACACACACACACAAACAGATAGAATCTACTCTAGATACGGACATGAGAGAGGAGATTGGAAGCGAAGAAGCCGGCAATGAAGAAGAGAGAGCAGAGAAGCAGTATGTAGGAAATCCCTAGCTGCGTCTTGCTCCGGCTATGGAGTTTCGCTTTGCCTTTCATCGTCGTCTCTGCGGTTCTCTGTAGTCGTCTCTGTATTTTTTAATTTCACAGGTATTAAAATGGTTTTTAATATATATAAAATTATTTATTTATTTGGGTATACTGTATATTGAGATGTGGATGCATGCGTGTCCGTTCCGTTCTTGCTTGTTGTGGAGATGGCACGGCGCTTATTTGGCGGGAGTCTCTTCTCTCCCCTCCGGTTGTTTTTTAGTTTTTATTACCTATTTACCCTTTCAAACTTTGACAAGATCCGTCTTTACCACTTACTATACCACTTTAACATATTATATTTTAAAATGTAATAATTAATTTACGAATTATATATAGTCAAAAAATAAATGATAGAAACAAATACATAAATAACAATAATTACCAACGGATACATAA
>JAYMSW010001709.1:0-15601 GCA_036897725.1 Erodium texanum | reverse complement strand
AATGACGTATCTTAGTATAAAAGTTAAAATATGTCACATGTAAAAGGAAATTTATGGATGAATAGAGAAAAAAAATATTAACACAACAATTCATAGTTTGATGTGTTAAAAAATTATATTGATATGAATTTCATAAACGAAGGAATATAAAAAAAATTGAATATAACAAAACAAATAATAACAATAATGATTTATGGAAATTACATAAATAACGTATAGTTTAGTATTTATATATTTCAAATGACATAATACTTGAAAGCTTTCATAGCTCAGCGGAAAAATGCTTAATTTTGCTCCTCCTCCACTCGGTTCTAATCCCCCAGCAGCCAAAGCTTCCTATTAACAACTACAAGCCACGTCACCTGCTATAGTAATATGACATATTATTATAAATAAATTTTTAAAATGAATTTTTTTTGAAAAAAATCCTACAATTTGGTTATTGAATTATATGTTCGGAAGTAGAGGATAAAATCAATTAAGAGACTATAGAGTTGACCATTAATCAACTCAATGTGATAGGATATTCACATAAAATCCCGACAAAATCCAAATCATTAGTAGTCTAATGACTTTCTAAATTCTATTTTGATTTTCATGACAAAAGATTGTTTCAAATTGTACAATTTACCAATCACCAGTACTCATTGTTCACAACCCAGTCAAAAACCAATTAATCAAGTCATGCTAAAACACCAATGACTCTAAGAATAAGTGATTAAGAACTTAGTTAGCAGCGCTAACATAGTTGAGATTCAAGCGTGTTTGGCGAGTCTCGGGCATGTTCACTGAACATGTCATGGCTGAGGAAATGCTTTTCGAGACCACTATGAACACAATCTACAGCAGAAGAAGCATTTATGCTAAGCACACTTCAATTTTTTTTGCTGAAGCTTGTGGTTTCGGGTCTTCGAGCTGCTTCTGAATGAGTTCCTTTGTCATTGACTGTGGTTCTGGTTTTGACGGCTTATCCTCCTTTAAGACAACCTTAAAAGATGGTGAATGTACTTTCTGACCAGCCCGTGTCAATCTAAAACCGACCCACATAAGTATTAGTACTATGTGTATGAATTCTACTTCTTGTGTATATTATGAGTTTCAATTATGATTATTATTTGAAGATCATACGAGTTGGTAGTTCTGTTTTGAACACCTCTTCTCAATAAACACACGAATTTTATATCGAAAGATATATTCTACATCAGTGTTATGATTTGAAATCTGGTTATAACGTAAAAAGAAAAACAAATATAACCAGGATATTGAGATTGTTTTATTTTATGTCTAGTTCTTCTTGTAGGGAGCAAATCCCCCTACATTAGGCAAATCTCTTCGGGCTCTGTACATGGGCCTGGGCTAGGCCTAGCTAGCTAGCTATGGGCTTTCTTGTCATCTCCTGTGCATGGACATGGCTTTGCCACCTTCAATCCTCCTAGTTCTATATTATCCAACAACTTGAATAGTTTTTTTTTTTTTTGAAATAGTTAATACACCTTTGACCTTTGCTACCAATAAAATAATCCGATCCAAGAAGTTTAAAAGAAGATCATGATGCAAGCAATGTAAAAGGTGTGGCATGTCATGAACAATGTTACAAACATGACATGTATGATGTAACTTAACTTGCATGTCTGGTTTGACCAATCAACACACAACTCCAGTCCACACTGCCAAAAACTAAGTGTGCGGAGCTGAGATCACACGTGTCGTCACCATGACACGTGCACATCACCTTCTACACAAATCAATCATAAGTACGTGTCCGGTTCATGCCCCAAACCACACGATATATACGTACACAGCAATCTATCACCAGCATCATGATGATGATGATGGATGGGAAGACATTAACTTTTTGAATCATGAGTTTAACGTAGGATGCAAGACATTGCATGTAACATGTCGTGAACACTCATAGCACAGAACGAACACACACCACTTGATCGCGATCATGACTTTGGATCATGATCACCTGCCGCATGATATGTGGAAAAGATGGTCAATGGGTTGAATTTGGTGGTCTATGGAGAATAATAATGTCTGTCTATTAATGATCATGATGATGGCTTACCCTAAGTCTATGTTTGGCTTGTTTTATTTAACTTGATTAACTTTATGTTAGAGAGATTAGGTCAGCCCATTATGGTCACGCGTAACTTTCATAATAGCAAAAACCGATGCTAAACATCGTTTACAGGATTATTATAAACATCACAATAAATTACATGGTAAAGATGATTAGGGTTATGATTCACTAGAAATATAGTGGTACTATTATTTGTTTAAGCGTCAATGTATCATTTTAAAGACGGATAAGACAGCAAATATTACTATATTTTTTATGGAGGAAGAGTTCTATATTAAATGGTATATATAAAATTCAAGAAATATAAGTGTGAACTTTCTTCAGTGCCAAATTAAGACGGACATAAAGTAAAGCATCACCAAAAATGTTTAAAATACTAATCAACACTTGTGTTGTAGTATTTGAAACTAATTAAGATATGAGAAGTGAGCTCTGTATACATGTGACAATAAAGCTTACACGTTATCAACAAGATTGATATTTTTGATATCATGCCCAACCTTATATGTGTAGACCAATTTAAATTCTTTACAATATAATAGTTCAAGCCAGTTGACTATAGTTATGGACCGAATTGTTTTTTTTTTTTTAATATGGACCGTATTGTTATGTCCTACACATGTGACTTGTTCATCATTTTATATATGATCTTTGTACATATCAAAAAAAAAAAACTCCATTTAAAGGTGGCGTGGGTTTTAGGAAAAAGACGACAAACCAAAAATTAATAAAGGTCAAATAAGCAGCAACTAACAAGTAATAACTAGATTAGTCATATGGTTCAGAATATGAAAGATCAAGTTTCAAATTCTAAATGTTATATTAGTGACGGTATTATAAGAGATCATTAAAGGTAAACCTTCTAATCTTGAGAGGCTAAGCAGATTGCTCTTAAACTAACCCGCGTATCAAATTACATGATCTCAAGTTTACATGTTTTTAATCAAATTTCTTACTATTTTTATTATATAATAGATACTTCTCATCCAATTTAACGACGGTGTAAAAAATACAAAATTAATTGTTTTAACATGTAAAATGATAAAACTAATCGTTGTGATTTGTAAAATAACAAAATCTAATATTATGAATTGTCACGCGGTAAAAAAAAAGTATTGATGATCTATATAAAGATATAAAAAATTATTAATATTTTAATTATAGATTGGGATATGACATTTTTAACTCATTCAAATTACAATTTAAAATAACAAGTGTTATTTGAGATGTACATGGGGTTGGTCCCCCAGGCCCCTATGGCCTCTCCTTCCATCACGAGCTACCTACAGCTTCTGTTCATCAATACCTACCCAGCTGTTCCTGCTGCCATGGATCCAGGTCTTGAGACTTGGAGAAGAGACACACAAATTTGATTTTTATTTATTTATTCAAATTTCAATTGAAGGGGAAGAGAGAGAGCCTCCATGCCCAATCCAACTACTCTACAATTTGCTCATTAATATACATTAACTCCACATCTGGTCTACACCTACCTCCTCTTTTTCTTCTTATTTACTCATACTATTTCTCTACATGTATTTTATTATTATTTTGACAATATTGAGTTCATAATTGATTTTTATACAGTATATAATATATAAAGTGAGGATATGTAAATAATGTGTAGCAAAGTAAATATAGTTGTTTTGTAGCTTTTATATAAATGTTACTATGGACTTGTATTATTCATAAGTAAAATAACGAAGTATGTTTGTTTTTGTTGTAGGAAAATAGAGAAAAGGGTATGATTTATGAACAAGAAACATGTGTGACAAATCTATGTTCTAACATGTGCGCAAAGGCTTATATTGTTATGAGAAAGTTTTCTAGACTATACGTGCCTTTTTTCATGGTCGATTCTATTAAAAATAGAGTTTTTTTAGACGTGATCGTTTTTTATACGTTATGAAAATCGATTTGGTCGAGTTTTTATAAGAGGTCAAAGACATTTGGTAGAGTAACTTCAAAACTTATTAATCATTTAATCGTTTGATTTTATCGATAGATAGTCGAACCTAATTTCTATTTACTTTCAACTTACTTGATTCTTTATTATAACTATAGATAATTATCATAACTCCGTGGTACCATAAATCCTCCACAATACTCTTTTACTACATTCAAATATGAATTCTTTCTAGTTTTCAACGAGAAGTCGCTCCAATTTTAATATGAATTATTGCATTAAAATGGAATTATTTTGGTGAAACGGACATGTATATATATAATGGAATGCTATTATTATATAGCGATTAGCCGTTGACCATTTGAGCCACACTTCCCTTTTTAGGAGAATCTCTTCCTCTTTCTTTTTGTTATCTCCGAGCTTAGATTAGTGTAAATGGATAAAGTCTTAATTTCATGAATCCAAATTGAACATACCTATCGTCTATATAATTGACATTAGGTTTTGTCCTTAATTTCCTCTATCAATGTTTTTTTAAGACAAAAGTACTTAATTATTTGTTTGAATTATTTTTTGTTGTCTATTATTGACTGATTAATCAATTCAAGCAAGGTATGATTTGACTTTAGCATGTAACTCTATAGTGTGATTTTAAATAAAATAAAAAAGTAGGAAGAGGGCTTGAACTTAATAATGAGAAAGGAAAGGCCGTTAGGTTTTTAGTTACATGAAAATAAGAGGAATTAATGGAGGGTTTGAAGGGACTTGGAATTAATATTATCACGCCCAACAAATTATATTTATTAGGGTTAGTTTAATGGCTAATGTACTTTTTTTCTTTTTGTTAAAAGACAGTTGTTCTACTCCTAACAATAATTTATAATAACTTATTTTTATTTCTTAGCTATTATTTGTTTGTTTGTTTCGAAGATTTCGCATGTAGATTTGGTGTGTTGTTTTTATTTTTCTTTTTTAAAATATTAAATATATATTATTCAGTCATCACATAGTATAATAATATCACAAACTCTCGAGGTTAGTACATAATAGAACATAGTTCGCATACTACTAAATAGAAAAATACCGGCAAATATTAAATAGACTTTGACACTAACAACCACAACTAACACATTCTTGTTGTTGTCTGATCCGATCTAATTATTTTTTTCTTCAAAAATCCGATCTAATTATGAAATGATACAGAATTATGTTCATTCAAATTTCACTCGATTTAAGGTGTATTATATCATGGTCCTATAAATACCTAGTATTAACTCTTTTTACATAAGTGTTTTTTTGTTTAAAAGTCCGATCTAATTATTAAGAGATACAAAATTATATTAATTTAATTTTCACCTGATCTAATGCGTAATATTATTATCTTCTAAACACTTAATATCATTAATTCTTTTTACATTAAAAAAAACCAAATAAATAAATGAAAGACTCATAATCACACTTTTTGCTGTTGCACACAAGAGATTTGTCAATGTCAAACAAGTCTTTTCATGAAATGGATTGGTCTTCATCGCCCATCTCTCTCATATTTAATCCACACTGAACATGTTCAGAGACACACTCAACACCCCTTCTTCACTTGCTTCCCATCACTCCACACACAACTAGGAATTAAAACATACCTCTCCTCCTCCTCCTCCTTCTTCTTCTTCTCAAGCCATGGCAAGAACTAGGTCATCAAGAAACAAGCAGATCCATGTTCCTTCCATGGCTTCTATAGCAGCCCTAGTGCTCTTCACCTTCCAAACCATTGCTACTCACGCAGCCGCAACAACCCAAGAGTCCAAAGACAAGATATCATCACTTCCGGGTCAGCCAACGGTGTCGTTTCAGCAGTTCTCAGGTTACGTCACCGTGAACCACGCCGCCGGTAGAGCCCTCTTCTACTGGCTCACCGAAGCTTACCATGTGCCCTCTTCAAAACCTCTCGTTCTTTGGCTCAATGGAGGTACGTACACGTACACGTACACATATATGTATGCATGTATGTACATGATATGCATGCAAGTATGTGCACATACCATGTATGTGTTATCCATCATCATACACTGTTGTATTGATCATTGTTCCTACACTGTTGCTTTTGATTTGGGTTTTCTATTTGGATTTGACACAAAAGATTTTTTCTAGATCTTTTTGTCAGCCTTTTGTTCTAGTTAGTTATATTTGATTAATCCAAAGATTAAAAACAACATTTAAGACAGTGTACAATGAACATGAGTTTGATTGTTAACATGAGTATATCACTTCATGTAAAAAAGTTGGACCGACATTAGAGAACCAAAAAAATGCAGCTTCAATAACATATGGGTTGTGTGCTTAGTGAAGAGTAGTGAAAAGTAATGGCTGATAGCAACCAAAACCAGATCCTATTTATTACCAACTTGTCAGTCTTTGTTGGTTGCACCATCAATAATGTGCCACAATGTCTTAAATAGCCCAAGTTTATAGCTCATTAAAAAAAATTGTTAATTAAATTTCAGTTCCAAGATATATAGATGTGTAGTAGAGCTAGGTTGTGTGGCACTTTTGTTGACTAGCTTTTACAAGTGTACTTTGGATACATGCTCTTGGTGGGTTCTAGGTTAAATGGGTTGACACAAGTCATAGGATCTATCATCTATATTGTAGTGGGACCCACTTGTGTCTTGATATTGGTTCTTTTGTATTCAAAAACCAGGCCCAGGTTGCTCTTCAGTGGCATATGGTGCATCTGAAGAAATAGGCCCATTTAGGATCAACAAGACAGCCTCAGGTTTGGTGCTCAACAAGTTCTCATGGAACACTGTAGCTAATCTCCTCTTCCTGGAAACCCCAGCTGGTGTTGGCTTCTCGTACAGCAATCGGTCGTCCGATCTTCTCGACACCGGCGACCACCGCACCGGTAATGATTGTTTTATTGTTGACTTTAGGAAATTCAATCATTAAGTTTTGATTTTTGCTCAATATTTTATTTATTGATGTGAGACTCACTGCATTTCTGTTTGGATGGTTGAATATCTTCAGATAATATGTTCAGATTAGACAAATTTTTTATTTTTGATCAGTCTGTTGATAAATTGATGTACTTGGCATAATGGGTTTGGTTCATTGAGGTCAAAGACTCACTGCAATATCTACTTGAATTGTTGGATCTCTTCAGACAATACGTTGAGATTTGATAAAGTTTAGATTTTTAATCATTGTGTTGATAAATTGATGTACTTGGCATAATGGGTTTGCAATTTCTGTTTGGATGGTTGAGTTTCTTCAGACAATGTGTTGTGATTAGAAAAAGGTTGGATTTTTAATCAATGTGTTGATATATTGATGTGATTGACATAATTGGTTTGATTCATTAAGGTCAAAGACTCACTGCAGTTTCTATTTTGGATGGGTTGATCTATTCAGAAAATATGCTGAGATTAGATAAAGTTTTAATTTTTAATCAATGTGTTGATAAATTGATGTAATTGACATAATGGGTTTGATTCATTTCAGCCAAGGACTCACTAGAATTCCTGATTCAATGGTTGGATCGATTCCCACGTTACAAAGGGAGGGACTTGTTCCTGACCGGAGAAAGCTATGCAGGGCATTATGTTCCTCAGCTTGCCAGAGAAATCTTGAACTACAACAAAGTTTCCAAGCACCCCATAAACCTCAGAGGAATAATGGTAATGGGACACATGCAATTTTCTAGTATTTGAACTGTTTTATGTAACTATAATCTAATTGTTCCTTACAATGCAGGTTGGGAATGCGGTGACGGACTATTACTATGACAATCTTGGAACGGTGACATATTGGTGGAGTCATGCTATGATCTCTGATAGAACATATCATCAGCTAATCAACACATGTGATTTCACACAGCAAAAGGAGTCAAATGAGTGTGAATCATTGTACAGTTATGCGATGGACAAAGAGTTCGGGAACATTGACCAGTACAATATCTATGCTCTCCCATGCAACCATTCTGATGGCAGCGCTTCTGGGACTCGCCAGACTATACGTTTGCCTCAGAGGCCTCATCCCGTATGTTATGCTACACTTATATTTCAATATATATATGTATATTGGGACGGACGGTGCTCAAATTTTAAGACTTTGTTTTGTATCTGCAATGCTTGTCATCAGGTTTTTCGGGCGCTATCTGGATACGATCCTTGCACTGAGAAATATGCTGAGGTTTACTACAACAGGCCTGATGTGCAAAGGGCATTTCATGCCAATGTAACCAAAATTCCTTATAAATGGACCGCCTGCAGGTTAGTTTGTAACTAAACTCTTGGTATACAACTGTGGTTTTTGTCAAATGCTAAGCTACATGCTTTGTTTGAAAACAGCGAGACTCTGAATCGAAATTGGAATGATACAGAAGATTCGGTTCTCCCTATTTACAAGGAAATGATATCTGCTGGTTTGAGAGTTTGGGTGTTCAGGTTCATAACATAGCACTTTTTTAACCCTTACAAATCTTGTAAGCTTCAAATTTTGTTCATATTATGCTCATTTTCCCCTCTTTTTATGCTGAATTGTGTTGCAGTGGTGATGTGGACTCGGTTGTGCCTGTTACAGCCACTAGGTACTCTCTTGCAAGGCTTAAATTGGCTACAAAAATTCCATGGTATCCTTGGTATGTCAAAAAGCAGGTCAGTAACAACAACAATCTTTACCTTCATTTTTTAAAAAAAATTGGTCAAGGAAATGTTCTGTTAAGTAAAGTATCACTCTTTGATGTTTAACAAGGATGAAATGATCTTATTGGTAACTAGACTTCACTGAAATCAACTGGTTATTGCATAATTAGTGATCATATCCAGTTAAGTGTAGCATAATCTGGTTTTAGGCCTGAAAATGGAATTTTATTGTTGTGAAGGTGGGAGGCTGGACAGAGGTTTATGAGGGGCTAACATTTGCAACAGTGAGAGGAGCAGGACATGAAGTGCCACTCTTCAAGCCCAGAGCAGCTCTTGAGCTCTTCAAGTCTTTCATTACAGGACAGCCCCTCCCAAGGTCCTGAAACAACCCAAAAAACAACAATTGTCTCTCCAAAAAACTTCATTAAATGTGTTTGAGTTAATTCATTGTTGAATCGAAAATAGAGAAAATGTGGAAAGGAAAGTTTGGATTATGTTATGCAATGTAAAAGGTTGTTTAAGAAGGAAGTGAAGAATGTTCTTTTGTTGTTGTAAGTAAATGGGTTTTGTTTGAATCATTCATAGGTCAAGAATCCTTCAACTTTCCATAATCTTGACTTTCAATTCCCAATTTTGTTGTGTAGCATAGATTTCTATTATTACTTTTCAACCATACATATTTCTTTATATAAGTATGCCTATGTTTCAAAAAACATGAATTTGTTTTCTTTCATAGTCATGGAAAAATGACTAGAAAAAGGTTAGTTGGAGAAAACAAAGTTGTTGAAGTAGTCTATGGAGCTCGTTTGTTATTAACATGAAGCCTGATTGCATTAGTCTAATTTGAATACCAAGTTGTGACTATGACTCATTAATTATATTTTGGTGGTTTCTGTCATGTGTTCATCATTGTTTGAGCCATAATGATGTTTATTTGGACCCATGGAGGATTGGTTCTTTTTCAATTTATTATGTTTAGTTTCTTTTAAATTCATGGATAGGGACTCTGGGAACATGACCATAAATTGCATGTCTAGTGACTCTAGTTTGTCAAAATAATAATAAGTAAAGTAATTAACCAGGTAATTAATATCAAATTGAGTAGTTTCAGAGTTGTGTAAAACATATTTTTACATTAATGCGACAAAAAATAATCACACATATTGTTGAGAAAAAAAGAAGAATTTTGGAAGAATAATGAGACCACTCATGTACAAGAATATAATATATTTTTCTTGATAATGTACAAGAATATAATATTTATAAGTGACCTACAAATAATAGAAAAATAATTGCACTTTGCAACATGTAAGTCTATTTATTTATAAGTTGAATACTACTTTTTATTGACAAGTGAAAGTTTACCTTAAAATGAAAATGTTATGGGGTGGTTGAGGAATATGTAGTGGATGTTTGCATTAAATATCTTGGCCCCATCATTTACCTAAATTTAACTACCTTGTGGATAAAATATGCTAATATTTTTTTCCCTTCCACTTTAATCAGTCATTAAAAAATAAATTTATTTTTAGGATTATTTTTACATCAGTACTATAACTTAAGCTTTGATTAGTAATAATGAGCCTCAATATATTCTCAATGTAGCCATCAGACAACTGTCAAGTGTTAATGAAAAAAAATGGTAATTAGCTCTATCGGTCAATTTTTAACTAAATATATAATTAATGCTAATTAAGTTACCTAAAACTCACAATTTCCATATAGCTATGTCAACATGTTTAATTCAGGTACTGTTCTGTTAATGTAGGAACTTTCAACATTTTCTCCAACATTTCCGTGTAGACGAATTTGAGTCAAAGGCACGAACCAGACCAATCCCACCAGAACCAACGCATCCAATTCATCTATTATAGCTTCCAGACCAATCATAAAGACTCGGAAAGTATCCACAGAGAAGAGACTCAGAAGAAACACAGAACCCACCCATCAAGAGATAGAGAAAGATCGGGCATAGAAATTGTAGCCCACAATCCGATTAAAGAAATCTTTCTCTGCCTCAGACCCAATTCTCCAGAAAAATCTCTGAACCCTTGTTTCTTGCATCTTCCAATCGCCATCGCAGTCTCTTTTCTTCCTTTCCTTCACTGCCTCTCAGCTCTAGATCTTGCTCGAACTTCCATGCTCTTTTACTGTATTGCAAATTTGTTCTCAGCTTCTTCTGGGGTTGTTGTCCATCGATGAAGAATCTTAGAACCCAGTTGGGATTTTTATGTTTCCGGTGGTTTTGAGCTTCTGGGTATCTCTATTTTTGGGTGCTTTTGTATTGGGTCATCCAAAGGACGGAGCTTTAAAGAGGTAAGCTTTAGCCTTTTTGGGGTCTGTTTGCTGTGTTTAGATATAGATAAGTGTTGCTTTCGTCTCCTATATTGTTTTTGAGGATCACACAACCTTTAATTCATTTGGGTTTTGATTTCCCTGTTTGTCTGGCAAGTTCTATAGGTTTTATTTATTGGGCATGTGCCATTTTCTGTCACTGGTCACCATTTTTTGGATGCAATTGCATGATTTTGTTGTTATTTGGTAGATGTTTGCTTCCTGGTTTCAGTGAAAGGGGCTAGCATTTGTATTTGTGGGTTCTGAGTATTCTAGGTATTAGTTTGAGGTTGCTGAGCCATTTCTAGTATGGTCATGGTCTGAAGGAAGTAAACTGAACCTGGGTCTGGTCTAGCTAGGGTTCAACTCTTCCAGTTCAGAGTCTCTCTTGTTTGGATCCAAAGGATTAATCAACAGTAGGGTGATTTTGATTGCTTGTGGTATGGCTATGGGGGAGTGTAACACTGTGATGCCAGAGCTAGAAGGTGAAGAAAACTTGATTGCTGCAGTGCAGCACATTGTGAAGGCCCTAGGGTCAAGAAAGAACCTCACAGGCGATGTGCGCAAAACATTGGCTGATCTTGGCACCCAATTGTCCACAATGGCCTCTATCAGTGAGAGCGAGAGTGATGGAGCAAGTGAGATTGAGAAGCGCCTCAGTGCTGTTCGGGACAAGATCATGTTCTGGGAGGCGGATCAGTCTATGATATGGGATGTGGGCCCTGATGAAGCTTCTGATTACCTCAATGCTGCAGAGGAAGCCAGAGAGCTGACCGAAAGGCTAGAGAATATGTGTCCTAACAAAACTGAAGAAGAGGTTCGGCTCTTAAGGGAGGCTCATGATGTCCTGCAGATGGCAATGGCAAGGCTTGAGGAAGAGTTCAGGCACTTGCTTGTTCAGGGAAGACAGACCTTTGAGCCTGAGCACATGTCTTTTCGCTCAAATGAAGAGGATGTGACTATCGATGAAGGCTCGGTGAAGTCCTTTGAAGATGATTCTGTGGATTACTCGTTTCATAGAGATAATGTCAGTAGAGCCTCAGAAGAATTCACCATTGATTTGATTCATCCAGATGTGGTTGATGACCTGAGGTCGATTGCGAATTTAATGTTCATTGCAAATTATGATCAAGAATGCTCTCAGGCTTATACTAGCATCCGAAAGGATGCTTTAGATGAGTGCCTATTCATTCTTGAAATAGAGAAGCTTTCCATTGAGGATGTCCTGAGGATGGAGTGGGGTAGCCTAAATTCTAAGGTCAAGAGATGGATTCGGGCCATGAAAGTCTTTGTTCGGGTCTATCTTGCTAGTGAGAAAAGCCTCAGTGACCAAATCTTTGGGGAGCTCAGTCCTGTAAATGTGGTTTGTTTTGTTGAGGCTTCAAAGGCTTCGATGTTTCAGCTTTTGAATTTTGGTGAAGCTGTGTCTATTGGGCGCCACCAACCAGAGAAGTTCTTTCGAATTCTTGACATGTATGAGGTTCTCTCAGAACTTCTTCCAGACATTGATGAACTCTACCCGGGCGAGACAGGCTCATCTGTCAGAATCGAATGTCATGAAGTGTTGAAGAGATTGGGCGATTGTGTGAGAGCAACATTTCTCGAATTTGGAAAAGCTATTGCTTCAAATGTTTCGACAACTCCTTTTGCAGGAGGTGGGGTCCATCCCTTGACCAAGTATGTCATGAACTATCTCAGGACTCTCACTGACTACAGAGAGACTCTTGATTTGCTTCTTAGGGATCAAAATGAAGACACACCCATATCATCATCATCACCAGACTCGAACCCTGAAGGTAAGAATGCTGATGGAGATGGAGATGGAGACGGAGATTCCTCATGTAGTGCTTCTCCAATGGCTATCAATTTCCGTTCTGTTGCTTCGATTCTTGAATCAAACCTTGATGACAGGTCAAAGCTATACAGAGACGCTGCATTGCAGAACTTCTTCTTGATGAATAACATACATTACATGGCTCAGAAGGTCAAGAACTCAGAGCTTCGCCATGTACTGGGTGATGAGTGGACAAGGAAGCGAAAGAGGAGACTCCAAAAACTTGCCATGGACTATGAGAGAGCTACTTGGAACTCGATCCTCTCTTTGCTGAGGGACGAGGGGCTTCACAATCCTGGTTCAAATACCATCTGCAAAACTCTTCTGAAGGAGCGTTTGCGTTGCTTTTACATTGCTTTTGAGGAGGTTTACAAGACTCAAACAGGATGGGTCATCTCCGATCTTACTCTTCGTGAAGACCTGAGGATCTCCACTTCCCATAAAGTGACCCAAGCTTATTGGCCATTTGTGGGAAGACACAACAACCATATCAGTGACAAGCACTTCAAGTACAGCGCTGATGAGATACAGAACTACCTCATGGATCTCTTCGAAGGACACCCTAAGTCCTTACAAAATCCCAATAGAAAGTCATAGAGATGATAGAAAATTTTCAATGTTTCTCAGAGGTAATGCTTCTATGCTGCCTTTACTTTTAGCTTCTGTTTTGATGAATAAATGGGTCGAAACCCATGTAAGAGTATGTAACTGTAAACTAAACTAATGTGATCCAAGAAATTAATGTTCAGTATTGTTATATCTTCCAAATCTTGCGTTCCTTCCAAGTTTGATGGATTAAATGTTGGTTTTGCATAGAAAGAAACTGGGTCTGGAAAATCATAGGTTTCAGAGGTTTCTAATACTCCCATGTTGCATGCAAGATCCAAGAGATGTGGTGGGTCAAGATTCAAGCCTGCAAAAGAATGATCATTCAGCACATGCTTAGATTTATTGGCACAGCACATGACAGGTACAAAATAGAGAAGAAACAAGGCTCAGAATCAAGAACATGGACACTGCATGCTTAGGAAGAGCTTAATGTGAATTGTTTACTAATTAGTGCAGATTCTTTAAATTGATCATATAGATGTTTACTCTAGTTAAGACATTATTAGGGCAAGGTTAACACTGGTTGGCTCTGTTATCGCACTGGTATCGGTGCTGGCGATACGGTAACATTGGTCGGCAACGGTACTGCGGCAGCACCATCTCTTCATGGAGAGGCGATACCAACAGCACGCATGCCAAGGAAACACCTCTCTTCACCTTATCAAATTCTGCCACATGTATAAGACCACTTCTCATAGCGCTGACACCAGTGCTATCATTAAACTCCCCCAAATGTTAGTACCGGTGTCCTCTCCTCTCTTAATTCGACTGAAACCTACATGGCAGCGTTAACACTAGTGCCATGTTTGCATTGCCCTTAATGACAGATACTGAGTGCAACTTGTGTTGTGGAATGGCATAGCCTGGTTTCTGTTAAAACATCAGTTTCAAAGGCCAGGTGGAAAAGACTTAACATTGTGCCCACCTTAAAAATCTTAGTCTTCATCAAGAAATAAACAAATTTATGCAGACATACATGGGCATGTGAATAATATGGTCGCCGACTTAATCTGAATTTTTTTTTTTTGAAAATTTTACCACGTATATGATATATCAATTATGAATATATACGTATTAAATTATTTATCGTACAAAACATAGTAATAACATTATAAACTCCGCATCAACATTGCACACTTCAAACTTAATAGAAATAACAATTTCTGCACTGCTTAACAATCAGATAAAATAATATATCATATGTATACATAAGATAACTCAAGACAAATATATCAAATAATAACCATTAATATTGTACTTACAAAAAGTAACTTCCTTCACTACTTGCTAGTCTTAATAGGTACCTGATTTGAGCTATAGTTTCGTATGGAATATTTATAAAATGAAATTAAAAAAAAACTGATGTAATTTCTTTTATTATAATAATGTTTTTTTAAAAGCACATGTAAAATGGAGAGACATATTGTATCAAGTTGATGATGAATTTGTGTTTGTGTCCAGGAAGAGACACAAGAGACTGCCCCAGCAAGAAAAGGAATGTATGTAATGCAATGTGCTCGTGTATGTGAAGTCAAACATCAATCAATGGTTTTTAAACATCACATTGAAATTGAAATATAAAATCAAAACGATTCAAATAGTTTCTTGATTAGAGGTTTCATCTTATCTTAACTTGATTTGTATCACCAATAAAACACAATTACACAAAACAGTTGATGATAATCAAAATTTGACAGACAACTAAACGTGAATGTGCAGTGCTATATGCTATGTGTAATCAATCTCATGAAACAACTGAACGTTATCTCTCGCACATTTCCGATATCAATTCACGAAGCATGGCATGCAATGCATTTATTGGGTTCGCTCGAAGCTCAGAAAATTGAAGCTCAGAGACGGTCCCACTCTATATTTTTCTATGGTTCTCGTTTCTCTGCAGTGAGTCTGAGTCAAGCTTGCCGCTCTTCTTCAACCTCTCTGTGTTTTCAGGGTTTTGGCAGAGCCATAGTCATCGTCACCCCCTCACCCACCACACATGGCTAAAAGTGTAGTAAAGAACCCACAATAAATCTCACTCACTCATTCACTCTCCCCCACAACGCTACACTTGTCTTTTGCTCCTGCTACTGCTGAATCGTTCTTATTTGGCGAATCTGTGAGGTGGGTCTTGAAGATTACGATGATGGGTCAGATAAAGTTGGGATCTTTCGTTCGGCGCCCAGACGAGACGG
>JAYMSW010001708.1:0-15601 GCA_036897725.1 Erodium texanum | reverse complement strand
TAGTAGCAAAGAAAAGAACCGGAGAGGGGGAGAGCATGCTCAAAGAGCTCTCATCCCCCTCTCTATACTCCGACTACCGGTGAAAACCCTAGGGAGAGAGGTGGCTTTAGAAATCGTAGGGAGGAACAGATTACTAAAACAATGTTAATATTCATATTGAGATTATATGGTAATCAATTTAAAACATTGAAAAATATATAATAAACTTTTATTGAAAATAACTTAGGAGTTACTGAAACGAAATTACTCCAACAACATTACCCAAACGAAATGTCTTAAAGTAGATATAAGATTTCCCATCTTTAAAAATCGAGTCTTCTTCAAGATGATTTTACTGTAATCCTCTTTTTTAGCGGGAACAACTTTCAAGACCATTGATTGGTTAGAGCTTAGAAACGTCTGGTCTCTTCTGAACGACCTCTATTGACTCACAAATCGAATTGGCCATGGTCGATTTCGAACTCTGTGGAAGCTTCGGATGGTGCTTGCCCTAAGATTTTGTAATATTTTATGTGGTAAAATAAAAACCTTACCTCCAATATGATGAAAAATGGGTCAAGTATAAAGATAAAGGACATACGAAATTCACAAGATTATGTTTATAATAAATTATGGAAATATTGGTAAGGAGAGGCACACTAAAAGACATGAAAGAGTCGTTGGTGTGTTCGCTATGGAATCGGGACACCGTTAACAATGGGTGGTGATGTTTCGACATCAATTATTGAATCTCTCTCATTCACGTGAAGTTGGTGTAGTTGGATCAACACATGGTTACAGCTAAATATTAAAATATAATAATCCTCCCAATGAAACAACATTAGTTTAATAAAAACAACATTAATATGAACAGCAAGGCATAAGAAGATAGAGTACGGATGGGGACAAGAACCTGATGGAGATATGGGAACACTTGGATTTTTATACTCTCAATCCGATCTAAATCAAGCTGTAAAATTGTATATCGACGATTTTGAGGCGCACAAGAATAGCACTCATCCTCTGACATATAATTTTTTTTGTCTCCAACTATATATATTTTTTTTCTTTTTTCTTATAAGCGACAAGAGAAATCCAATAGAGTTGGGAACATATGCAATATCCTGAGTTTAGTGTTGGACTGGGTGAACTATAACTTATGTTTTAGTTAAATTGGTCTTCTGGGAATAATGTTTATCACTGCTTCAGCTTGACAGTGCAAAATACGGAGTACATGTAGTTCTGGGCTTGTTCATCTAACTGGAGGCCCAAAAGCTATTTGTGGCTGAAGCCCAAATGATGATAATGGCTGTTCAAAACTCTTGATGCCCAAATAATGGTATTTCTGAACGTGGCATCACCAACTTACTGTGGTGAGATCTCTTTATTCTTTCTTGGAACTATAGTTAATATTTTTTTTTTTGAAGATGAACTATAGTTTTTTTTTTTGAGGTCATGAACTATAGTTAATATTAAGATGAGTTAATGTTGAAAGGGAGAATTCCAGAAAATAACGGTGTAATATCAGATATTTTTATAATACGATTGTTATCTTATTTATATTAAAATAGGACCATGTTATACTTTTAAAGTTCACCGCTGTAACAAGGCTACAACATGACTAAACTAATCTTATATTTTTTTAAATATCAAAATAAAATTTAAAAAATATCAAAATAAATTTCTAAAATCTGAATTTGATATCAAAAAACAAATTTTAATATTTTTTGAATTTTTTTTTTTGATAATAGAAGGAGAAACAAGCATCACAAAAACGGCTAATAAACACAGCCAAAAAGAAAAGTTGGTCACTTAGAGAACCAAGAAAAAGCCAGCTTAGAAAAATGTACGGACATAAAACCCTAACAGAGTCAAAATTAACAGAAAAAAAATATATATCAGACTTTTAGTCATGTGCCTTTTATTTTCCAAAAAATGACAAGAGTACCTTCGGTCAACTACAGTCAACTAAAAATAATGAAAAAAAATTAATATTGAATTAAAAAATAAAGAGAAAAAAAAATCAGAAAAATGAACCTGACCTTTGATATATTCTGGTGTCTTCCCGGCCCCAGCTTGCGTCTTCTCCGGCCAAACCTGGGTGCTCCGGCGTAGGCGTAGGTGCTTCTCGGAGATTCCCGCGTTGAGTTTCTGTCCAAACCAGATCTAGGTGTCGGGTGAAACTTCACCGATTTTTGGAAACCAGATCTGGGCATTCAGTTTCTGGTGAACTTGCTAGGGTGGGAGCGCTGAAGACACCAAGCCTCCGAGGGTCGGACCAGATGAATCATCTTCCTCCGATTTCTGGTCTTCGAGATGTCGAACTCATCGAGCCTCCAATTTCAAATCTACGAGCATCAGATCTGCGAGATGTCGAAACCTTTGGATCTGTGAGCATCATATTTGCGATGACATGAGTTTCCGGTGGAAGTCTTCGATTCATACTCAGATCTGGTCGGGAATTTCCGATACCGGAGAAGGCGATATTTCTTCCTCTGCCATCGTCTTTCACTTTCATGTGCTCCATCGTCCGGCCGTACTTCGATGGGATCTGGATCGAACCGCCTACCCTTATGCAGGCCTACATTTGTCGGTCTTATTGTCGCGGAGGAAAGCTTACCATCGAAGCCGGAGTCGGAAGTCGATCGTAGAAGACCTGCCGTCGTCTATGTTGTGGAAGAAAAGGTGACGTCATATGACGTCACCTACTATAATTATTATTGTTATTGTTTTTTAATAATAAATTTAATTCTAATAATTGTAAGACTTATAAGAAAACATTAAAAATTTATACAAATTAATGTTTTAGTCAAAAAATTATAAGGATTTTTTAGGAAAAACTTTTCAATTTGTAAATTTTTATAGCCAGTTTTGTTTTTCAAAATATAGCTTACTTGTATTGTTCATGAATTTTCAGGTAATTTTGATTTGTCAATTATCATTTTTATTATGCACAGGGGTAGTTTGGATATTTGACAGTAAAGTTAACAGAATTATAAGACATGAACCTTACAAAATCGGTAGTTCACAATCAATTATCATTTTTTGTTTTAGTCATGTGAACGAGTCGATAGTCTAAGTCATCGGTGAGAGCAAGATATTCCAGTTGCATGTGAGGGTCTAAAATACCAGGGCAATATGAACACTTCCCGCCCATCACATCTCCTACATGATTGTGAACTATAAACCCAACTCCAATCCCTTTCGAATTTGTGCCCACATCAACATTAAGTTTCAATGAATGTTCCGGCAGAGCACCCCACCTCGTGTGAGCTTGCACCGAATCTTGGTTGAGGGTTTGAGGCAGCGCTGGAGTACATAACCTCCAGAACCGCAACCACCAAGTACCCGAAACCGAACCCGCAAAGGATGCTGGAGGAGTTTGAAACCCTCTGTCCGAAACATGTGCTGATTTTACACTATATTCTCCTCTTTTTTCCAAAGCCCAAACCCAAGAAGCAGAGGAAGCATGTCGACTACAAGGGAGTCCCAAGATTTTCAATAAATCAACAGGCCACAAATCGTCTAGAATAAACTCGGAGCTCCATTCTCCTTGATCATTTAATAGGTCTGATACCCTCAACTGCAAATTTGAAGCCGTGGGAATGGTGACTAGCTAAAAGTGGGGTTGATTTAGGATCCAAGGGTTCAAGAAATCTCGAACATCTCTTTCGTGACCGACCCTTAAAATAGCACCCAATAATACTAAATCGCACGCCCAAAGAACACTTTGCAAAAAAGCATATTATTTCGGGTGGCTACCAACTTCCCAAAGAGAAGAGAATTTATAATATTTATCTTTGATAACACTGGCCATAAGACGATTTTCATTTGAAATAAGTCTTCAAAACTGCTTCCTTGTCAAAGCCTTATTAAAACTGGATAAGTCTTGAAAGCCCAATCCTCCATCCCCTTTTCTAATACACAATTTTGAGAGGTGCAAACCCTGAGTACATCCTCGGGTTCAATGCATAGAGGTCGAAGAAAATATAACTAGATGTGAATAAGTAAATTACTCATACCCTTTTCCTAGCCTTACAATACACTTTCGGATTGTGAGTTTGAAGCATGCTTGGTCAAATAGTACACTTTATGAGCTTCTTTTCTATTCCTGCCATACCTTTTGCCTAGCCTTACATTACAAGTTTAATAAAGACCTTTGTGATTCTTGATCAATCATGTTTCTTTATGATTAGTAGAGAGCGGGAATGACATGCTTAGCATATGAGATTCTCGGGTTCCATAGAGGTCGAAGAAACTATAATTAGATGTGAATAAGGAAAGTAAATTGGGGAGAGTGATTCCCATCCCTTATAGAATCTTATCTAGTTTGTTCTTGTTTATATGTGCTGGCTTGAAATATGTAAGGACGTGGAACACGTGTAACTCTGAGAAAACATCTTTGTCTTTATTCCTAATCTATCCATAGAATCTTCATTTCCTTTCATGAGTAGCTAGTTTTCTTATTCAAAGGCATTGGTGAGTATAGTTTCATTAATTGATGTTGGGTAACTATTGATTCTTGTGTGGTGTGTTAAAATTAGAGTGAATTAGGTTGAGTCTTGCTTAATGTTTTACCTCCCTTGTAGGTCTTGGTAATTTCCCTGGCTAACTAATCAATAAATGGTAATTGAGATTAATTAGTGGACTTAATCAACCTAGACTAGCTTTTAAATCAATACTATGAATAGATTGGTTATTGATTGAGGCGTAGTTATATAGCTCACTTAGCTTAAGACTAGAGGAGACAAAGTGGATATTGCAGTATTAATTTTCTACACCTACTTAGGGATAAGGTGGCGGTTAATTGGTGTTAGATTCTTATTTGAGTCTTGAGAGCGCTATGATTACCATGAAAGAGTTCCGTGGACACATAAATTTAGACACCACACACAAAAGAAGTTGATACCCAATGTCATTAGTTGTGATCTCTACAATATCCCATAACCTTAGGATTCTTTCCTCAACTTCAGACAAACTTGCATTTTCATATTTACTTTACAATTCGTATCTAGATTAATGCTAAGTCCTCCACACCCTTTTCGACTTACACTAACATACTAGAATTGGAACTATCTTCGTTGTGTCACTAAAGTTGGTTTACGAACACCTAAATGTCATGTTTGGTTTAAGTAGATTCTAGATGCCAATAGCTCCCTAGATGTAACGGTAAGCGCCGCTACGATTTGTTCTGGTGACATCGTCTTTTTTAGGGTGGGTTTAGTGGAATCCGATAATACCCGACCATCTAAGTTTTTTATATGTTTACCTCGCAGCATATTGATGCAGCCCTTCACCTTTCTCAGGGTGCTTACAAAGATATTTAAGGACAATGTTAAACAATTTTTTCTTGCACATGCCGAAGCTACTGAGCATGCTTAGTATCCCACTAATGCGGGTTTAGTATCTTAACTTTAACGATGAGGAGGTGGAGGATGATGGGCTATCGTATGATTACCTTCAACGAGATACAATGCCTTAGTGTACTGATACTCATGATTCAGGCGTTCTAGCAATCAAGAACTTCGTGCAGCTTATGTCGGAACAAGGAGTGAATGAGGTCACTCAAGACAACGTCTAGCTGTTTAGATACAAGTGGGCCATGGGCTTATGGTATCAGGAGACTAGACAATAGGCACCATCAATATGTTGTTTTTGTGAATGAATATATTTTGTGAAGCATCGCCAATGTCTTGTGTTGTGGCCGACCAGTTGCACCAGTGAAAGTCTATTTTTTATTTATGAGAAACATTGTTAATGCCCTCTTGTGTGGTCATTCATTTGGCTGACCAGTTAGTCTATGAATGAATTTCTAGTTTTTTTGTTACTTTGCACATCCCTACTGATCGAACGATATGCATCTTCCTCTGTTTCTGCACATTGCAATATCAAACATTTGATATGTTTTTGTTACTAATAATGTGCATGCTCCTATCAAAGCTGGTTAACATAGTAGTTAAGACTTGAACTTTGGTCTTAGAGACTAGGGTTTGAGTCCTAACAACGGTATTATTACCCACCTCTATTTTCTCCCATTCTCTCACTTTTGGGCTTCTCTCTTCCACTCGTATTGGTCCTTTATCTAAAAAAATGGTAGGGTCTTTTGATTTTGATGAGCTCCTCTTTACATAGAGGTAGCTTATAATTAAGTTAAGAAAGTCAAGTTGTAGTGCCCCCTTACTTCTACACAAGTAAGGTTGACTCCTACCTACACTTGATACACTACCAATGTTGCGGAACAAAAAAAAATTGCATGTCCTTCTATTTCTACACATCGCAAGACCAAACTCGTCTATTTGGTTAAACAACCAGTAGTCCATATGAATCGCAAAATATCGTTCCATGTCACATGCCAACGGATGAATATATTATCATAAGACGTCGAATGATTGTCGGTTGGTATCAAAAACATGTCAGAAATCGTCGGATTTTATCACATGGATCGTCTTCTATCGGATAGCGCCTAACCCTCCACTTGAGATAATATGTCACAAACCTTCCACATGCTGCCGTCAGAATGAGACAAGCCGACATCACAAGAGAAATATAAATCAGAATAGGAAGAGTCTGATAGAGGGAGAAGTTATGATAACAACTGTTTTGCCGGGTGAAAAGTAATGGGTAGCATCATGAATACTAAAATAGATAGGAATAGTTTTGAAACAAATGTGACTTTCGGATAAAAGATAGAGGGGAAGATCTTTTAGACATATTTACTCAATTTTTCCTTTGATGCTTCCATGCCTTTTTGAACGTCTTCTATGTTTGATGTATTGCTTGTCTATACCATCGACTTTGTAATAGAAAGCATCTAAAAGAATAGAATGACATATGATTAGAAACCATCGGAAATAAATGGAATTAATAGACACATTCAGATGTAATTGGAAAGAATAAAAAATAACGAAATAATCGGATGTAATAAGAAAGAGCAATTCTATTCCTGTATATCTTTATCTCTATTATTTTAATATTAAAAGTATCAATCTTTAACTTCAATAAGAACTCTACAATAAATAAAATATTATTAAAACTTTTGCAACAGAATTTGGCGTAACTAATATTCAAATTGGGAGATAAGATGACGTTGGATTTGATTTTGCCATATACTATAAATATTTTGAAGATTTGAAGCTGGGTTGGAATTTCCCTAAAGCCCAATCCAGTATACCAATCTCTAAATGTGCAGTACATCCGTTGTTTGGTTGATTAAGTTGTCTCAATTTTTATTTATCATAAGAGTCTAGATTATGACCGTTTACTTACTTGAAGGTAAATTAACGATTTGTAAATGAAATAATAAGTAAAATTGTCATTCATATGCTTATGGTATAAACTGTTGTTTTCATCCAACTTAATTGAGTCTTTAATTTTGTTATTACATGCTCTTAATAAAAGGAGAACTATCTTGAGACTCTTAGCTTCTCTTAACACTAGGTTAGGCTTCAAGTAAGGTTTGAGAATGGCTAATGTCAGACCCTAGCCTTTCCTTCCTTGAGAAGGCACTAACCTTTCTTCCTTAAAAAGACACTCTTATTTTAGCTAGTGATCTTCACTATGCTTGGCTTTACATAATGTGCCACGTGTTTTACCTATGTAATATTTCCAGCTATGGAAATAGTAGTGTGTTTGTCACTATGGAAATAGTACTACGTTAATAGTAGTGCCAACTAAGACACGTGTGTGTAGTAGGGCCAGTTGTGGCGTTAGTGCCAAGATTCCTATCATGGTGTCCATAGTCTTGTCTCGTCAAAAATAAGGATGAGGATGACATGTTAAGATAAGAATGACCATGTAAAGCCAAGCATAGTAAAGGCTACTAGCGAAAGTAAGAATGCATTCTCGAGGAAGGAAAGTTCAATGTCTTCTCGAAGAAGGAAATGGTTAGTACCTTCTCGAAGAAGAAAAGGTTAGGGTCTGACATTGTAAATAGAGGACTTGACATTAACCATCCTTAAGCCTAACCTATCAAAGTCGTATACTAAGAGAAGCTAAGAGTATCAGGATAGTCCTCGTGTAGTTTTCCTATTATCAATATAGCTTCTGTTTGTGTTATACTTCTCTGTGTTCCTATATTAGTCATTATGTCTGTTTAGCCTAGCGATCCTTTTATACCTTCTGTGTGATTGTACCCATTATCCGTCTGTAAAGAGAATAATTCCTTGCTATGAAGTGTTGCTTGTTCAAGAGGAAAGATCTGGAGAAGCATTATAAGCGCATGTCTAGACACTTCTGTATGCCCTTAGAGGGGATAGAAGATACAGATCTCAAGCAAGCGTATCTGAACTCTTTTTCTCCACCATTATGTTACGAGACTGTCAGGATGATATCCTACATACAGACTAATTGCTTTTTTTTTTTTTTGTAAGTGATTGTTGTTTTGTATTTTACTTCACTTTTATGTTGTATTTCAAAACTTATATACATGATTTAGAGTTTTTCTCTCAAAGATCAATTGCTATGAGTGGAATATGGTTATATTATTGTTATTCCCTTAATATAGAAGGTAAGCTAACCATGAATATACTATAAGAAAAACCACAAAAATAGAAACTAGATTAAATATAAAAGGAAAATTAGGAAAAGGAAAAGAAAATAGCCCACACGACGTCGTTATGATAGCAACATCAATTTGCTAGATTGAGGCCTATGTAAGGGACACCGGTTACACCCAAATTATTTTCTGTTTGTTTCATCGCCTACATTTCTTTTTTCTCGGGAAAATCTGTCGTTCCCCTTCCAACTGATCATGCACTTCGCGTAGGGCACACGTTATGCAGATCTTGATTGAACCCCAGGTTTGTCTCATTGCTCTATCATATGCTTATAATTGTGTATTTTGTTCATTTCCTGGATCCTAAATCGCTCATTTCTCGTCTCGTAGTGTTTGGAATTGATTTCTGATGGTTTTCGCGATAAACCCAATTGAATTTCCGTCTAAACAATTTCGGGTTATTCAAAATTTTCTCATTTTGTATGTTTGTTTCAATTCTGATTCACAATCTTAAAATGTTAATGAGATTTGAAATTGAAGCCAATGATTGTATGAATAAACTTCAATGTGCTGATTCGTAGCAGAATTCACGAGATTCTTTTCTTCATCGGTGTCCTAAGATTCACCCATTTTTTGTTTCATCTCTTTGGGGTATACAGTTCTTCTCCCTTTAGTTTAATCCTACACATATACTGTTTGGATTATATTTTTTGTTTTGTTTTGTATATTGCTGCTTCTCCATGTTCTGTGCCGTCTTAGTGTTTGCATAACTATTTGATGGTAAATGTTGTAACTGTTGTGTTGTGGATTGACATTCCTGATTTATTTCTTTTGGAATCGGACTTGTTTTATTGTGAGGTCATTGAGGTTCTCTCATCTTATATTGTGAAGGGTAAATCGAGTCTGTCTGACTTGCCTTTGGGCGTGCAAGTGTACAATTGACAAAGTTGGAATGGAGAAGAATAGAATTAACGATTTTGAACCAGGACCAGTTCCCCCACTACGACCAGTGGACAGATTCGGGTTCGTAAAACAGGAAACTAATAGCTCTCCTGAAAAGTTAACCAGGAGCAGGTCAGCCTATGAATATGAAAGGTAAGCTTTCCTTTAGTGAAGTTGGTGTGCTAAATAAATATTTTAGTTTGGTCAGTCTTGATTATGTGCATACCATGGATATCAATTTTCAGGGAAGAAAGGAAGGTTAGGAAATGGAGGAAGATGATAGGGGTTGGAGGAAGTGACTGGAAGCATTACGTAAGGAGGAAACCTCATGTGGTTGAGAGGCGGATAAGGAAAGGTATTCCCGATTGCTTAAGGGGCCTTGTTTGGCAGTTAATCTCTGGAAGTCGAGACCTCTTGCTTATGAACCCGGGGGTCTATGAGGTATAACTTTTTTCTTTCTTATATAATGTTTTCTTAATTGTCAATTTGTTGGAATCTAAGTATGTTAAACAAATTGATTAAGGCCATTGAAACTAGGAAGATTCTGAAAAAAAAAATATAGCTGTTACAAGAGAAAGGTCTTTGTCACATTTTGTTACCCGTTTACTGGTTTCTGTTCTCTAAACTCTTAGTTCCTACCCTCTCTTTTTGACATGAACCATCTTTTATCATGCTCTTTCTTTCACTTCTCTAGCGTGGAATGTGAATAATATACATGCTAATCAACATTCTTAAATTAAGTTTCACCTTATTTTCTGAAATCGATCCCTTTTCTTCATTACATTCTCAAGTCAATAGGTTGGAATCGTGAAAACTTAATAGATGAATTTAACTTCTTGTTTGCATCCTGTTTTAGAAGTTAAAGTTGAATTGGATTAACAGATCGCTTGTGTAGGGGGTAGAGATGTCTGGAACGATGGTTGATATAACCTATAAACATCTATGTTTGTTGGTTCTTCGGCATGGTTAACTTTTCATCACATGTTCTATTTCATTTGTGCACATGCACAATCTGTCTGTTATTGTCCTGAACTTGGATCGAGTTATGGGATACGTTGTTGTAGCATTCACTGGGGAGAACGCCATATCTCGTTTAGAATTCGTTAGAGAGAACAGAAGATCTCAATACAAACCTTTTTAGTTTATAATTCTTCCTTCTCTATATTATGATATGGTCAGCTTATAAATAGGCTGGACATCCAAACTAACACAAAGATCATGTAAGCTGTCCATGACCGAAGCTAACTAACAAATAACTACCTATAACTAACAAATAAACTTCCCATGATCACAACAACTATCTAATAAGTAACTACCCGTGACTACTAATAATTAACTGTCCATGTGCCCACTCTTTTGCTATGTGTCATCATAACACTGTCCAATTAGTATCATTCTGATGGAGCAGTGTTCAATGCAGCAACTAGTAATATATGAAACATCAGCATCGGAGCTGGATATAATTCGAGATATTTCACGTACCTTCCCTTCACATGTTTTCTTCCAGCAGAGACATGGTCCTGGTCAAAGATCTCTTTACAATGTTTTAAAGGCATACTCTGTTTTTGACAGAGATGTTGGGTATGTTCAGGTTCGATTCTCACGCTCCCTCTGTGTTCTTCATTATGGCAATGATGTTATGATGGTCTTCTTTTGTTTTTGATATTCAGAAAAATTATTTTGTATTTGTTTGTAAAACAGGGAATGGGATTTTTAGCTGGTTTATTGCTTCTTTACATGAGCGAAGAGGATGCATTTTGGTTGTTGGTTGCATTACTGAAAGGAGCTGTTCATGCCCCAATGGAAGGATTATATCAGGTAACTTTTGTTTCAAGAAAACTATGATATCTCTCCTGATGTTGCCCTCATCTTAAACTGTTGCATCTTAGATGTGGTAACATGCATAAATTTAATTTGTGAGTTACTGTTTGGTTTGTGTTAGGAGATTGTAGTTCATTTGTTTAGTTGAACTCTTGAAAGGAAAAAAAATAAGGCCTTAGGCAATGCAAAATGGTTGACAGAATTCATATGGCGTATAGAAGTTGAATTTTGTTGATCAATTTACTCAATAAGTTTTAGACCTTAAATAACATAGTTGGTTGGTTCATGACCTGCTGATTACTACTGGCTTGGATAATGATACCTGTGTTTATGTTGTCGCCCTTACACACTTAAATTATTTATGTCCTGGGTAGGAACCAAGGACGTGTTTGAAACTTCTGTTTTTGTTTTCAAAATTAACTAATCAGCAAATGCTTATGATTGTGTGAACCATATGGACAATGTGGCCTCTGATTTTGGATTTCCATGTGTGCTTGCTGAGGATAGGACACAAACTATTAGTACATTCAATTGTTATGCAGTAGTATAGTACATTTTTTTCGTCAAAAAGAACTATTTTTGGATTCTAACAATAAGAATAAACATATGAATATACATTTCTGCTTGATTTTATATATTGTAGTATGATGACATTGGTCATTGGCCAAATTCTATATGAGGTTGTACAGTTGGCATTGTAGACTACAAATTAAAAGAGCACTTCAAAATAACCAAGCATTTCTTGGAGAACAGGTGAAAACTGCACCTTTGGGAACTATCTTTGTATCCTTTTGATACAGGGCCTTCATACTTGGGTGTATTCTTTTGTCGATCATGATGCATCAACAGTCTTAATGACAGTATGTTGCTATACTTGAAATTTGTTTCAATTTAGAATGGATTAAATTTGCTTTGCATTTATTACAGAGAAAACGTTGTCTCTTCTGAAGTGTAATTTTGATGAAAATAATAACTTCAATTATCTGTCAGACTAGCTAAGTTATTGTGGTCAAGAGGAAAATCAATTACTTTTTAGGATCCTTCTCTTGGGTGGATATTGTATTCCCATTTATTTATTTGAAATTTTAATGGCATGTGTTATTTCTATTCGTTCTGTTATAGAATCTTGCAAGAATGGTTTTTGTAATGTACCGTACAGTTTAATGCAATTCTATTTCACTATATTTTTACAATCTTGACATTATTATCTCTGTTGATAGTCTCTGGATGCCTGGTTTTACATACAAGTGTCAAGGTGAAAATCCAATTAGCATCTTGACCTTTTTCCATTTCTTTTTTGCCTCTTTCTGATCATATCTATACATAATTATGAGAAATTGCTTAGTCATATTTAAATTGCCATGTCAAAGATGTGTCTACTAATTGCATCAACAAGATATATTTATGTACTCTAGAAGTAGATGAGTTATGTGATGCGGTGCGGTGCAGGTTGGACTGCCTCTTGTGCAACAATACCTTTTCCAATTTGAATACTTGGTGAGGGAGCACTTGCCGAAACTTGGAGAGCACTTCACCAACGAAATGATAAATCCCAGCATGTATGCAAGTCAATGGTTTATCACGGTCTTCTCGTATTCATTCCCATTCCATCTAGCTCTTCGAATTTGGGATGTCTTTCTATATGAGGTTAGTAATTTGGTACTATTCTCTGGTTTTCATCTTAAACATCATTAGTTGGCTTTAAAATTTGGTATATGACTGTTACTTATTTACTCTTGGTAGGGTGTTAAAATCGTTTTCAAAGTCGGTTTAGCCCTATTAAAATATTGTCATGATGACTTGGTGAGTATCTCTGTTACTTATATTTGTTTAAGATCACGGAAAATTATTATCCATTTGCTGCTTACATGTTTATATTGCTTATCAGGTAAAGCTACCCTTTGAAACACTAATACATGCTCTGCGTAACTTCCCTGAGAATGCAATGGATCCCGATACCTTATTACCAATGGCATACTCATTCAAGGTTCTCTCTCTCTCTCTCACACACACACAGACACATACAAAACCCGAGTATTGTGGAACTTCTTTATCATATTAAGAGTGTTTTTATTGCAATATGAATTTTTGTTACCACTTCCCTCCAACTATAATAGCAAACGAATGATTGAATACACCTAAAAGCTATTGGATGAAGCAGTTAACTTGGGTTGCCATGACAATTTTAGTTACACATTTTCACAACGGTCCAGACCTTTCTAGTACATAAATTGTACATTAGCAGATTTCAATATTGGTGTATGTGTTTTGGTTAATCATATAGGTATCCAGGCGCCTGGAAGAACTGAAGTGGGAGTATGATAAGAAAAATGGCAAGGTACCTAAATCTTCAGAATCCGAGCAGTTGCAATGAAAATTTTGTCTTGTCGATGTTAAAGATTGGTAAAACTAGGTTTGTTTAATGAAAACATAGTTTTATCCTATTTTGGACATTGAAAGTTGAAGTGCTGGTCTGTTGAATATGTTCATAGTAAAAATGTATAGTTTATATTTGGTAATGTGTAATGTAATCTCAGACGAAGTTGGAATAACGAAAGGGTGGTGGTATCAAATATATTCGACATTAAATTTGACTTGTATTTTTTTCATTATGGTTTGTTTCAAGGTACAAAAACTTGTCTATATTTTCATTATGGTTTGTTTCAAGATACAAAAACTTGTCTATATTTTAGAGATTTTTGCCACTTTCACAACCTGTTAACGATTATGTAGAAATGCAAAATGCTCGCTGCATTGACATTATATATTTTAGCTCACAAGGGTCTCAGCAGAAATCCACCAAATAATTAATTAAAGGGTATAAATATTAGTATGTAAAAGTTGAATTACAATACAAAGTAAATGTTGTAATAGCTTATTTTTGTTTATCAGACTCCCTTTCTTCATTGTTGAATTCTTCTTTATGATCACGCTCGTGATCTTTAGTTTTGAAGTCGTCCTTAGAAAACACCTCATTGTCAGTGTCACCTCCATCGGTATACAGTATAACATCCAGATTGGTGACTACATGTCAATCGTACTTGGTTTGTATGTTCCTTGATGCATCTTGTTGTTCACGACCTTCCAATGTCCACCCTATTTCGAATTGTCGACATAGAATACATGTTAAATATGCAATAAGATCAATAAAAAGCAGAACATGCATGCATTAATTATATTTCAGTATGTAAATTATAATCAATACTGATCGCCAAACGTAGAATACCTGTTTTGCCATAAATACGAGACAAAAAGGATTATCTTGATAACAATCTGTGTGGGTTCTTACAGATACCGGTCCACGATCATGTTTCCCTGAGTGTGAGTCATACCATCAACATTGAAAGAGCACCACCGACATCTCTTGTGTGTAGACAAGTTGAACAACATATAACAAAACACCGTAAGGTGTCTGACTCCAGCATCACACCACTATTTTGTGTAGTTCTTGTCATGTCTCATTCTTCACGAAGGAATTTTACGTCGTTGACGGTGTTGTATTCTTGAATGTCATGTGATTGTATTCATTCAGTGCTCTAAATACCCCTGGATATTGAGTGTTGTAATCAGTTGTAAATTGAAGTATCATGTCACTGGCTTCGTTACAGTTCTACATGACCGTTTAATGAGCAAAATTTCCTTCATAAAGGTCTAACTGTGTGTTCCAAACTGGAAGTGACGGTTTCACCAATGTGGAAACAACTGAAATAGTCAACTTTATCATCAGCCCTTGCGGATAAATCTATGTTGCGTCTGTCGAGGTACATATTGATAAATGTCACACACTGATGATTAGCGTATGCTTTAGCGATGCAACCCTCAGGGTAACGGTTGTTACATCCCCATTTTTTGTAGTACCCAAGTTTCTAGTAAATTAAATAACAAAAAATAGTTCAACGTCAGTAACACTAATTATTAATTAGTACTTGACCATACCTTCCGTGGAAAACATCTAAGTGTAGTGTACGAGTCCGATTCACATGAATTTTTGTGAAAGGTGTTTGCATAAAGATACCATGATAATGTGGAACGGTGGAGGGAATATCATCTCTAACTTGTCGAGAATTAGTACAATATCGCCCTTTATCTTCTCAACCCACGTCTTAGATATCTCTCTTGCATGTAGCGTTTGGAAGAAGTTTGCAAGCTCACATATCATGTTGGTCAGGTGTAGTGCCACATATGGTCATATTATGACAGGAAATATATGCTGATACAAAACATGATTGTCATGAGTTTTCAACCCGTAAAACTTTTTCCACGAAATTGACTAAACCTGTCAGTGGCCACTGCAGGACGTACATTGAGGATTTTATTTACGAACTGCGGATGTAACCTGCCGAAAACCTCATTGGCTTTTCCACC
>JAYMSW010001707.1:0-15601 GCA_036897725.1 Erodium texanum | reverse complement strand
TCATGGATAGATTCACAAATAAAGACATAGAAGGTAGAGAGAAGAACCACAACACCAAATATATAATCAATCTTCATACATCTTCATGTAAATCCCAAGAACAATGAGCTTCTCTCCTCAGAAAAGGAGTCTCTCTCTCTATAGTTGAGAGATCTCTATAAAAGCTAGTAAAAAGATGAGATCTAAAATTGTAAAGAGATAAACCTTAGAATACCCTTGTATAACAAGGATATGTTGGGGATAGAAAAGTAAAAGTATATAAAAAATATTTAGTTAGCACAAGAGAAAGACAAAAACACTTAAAAACATCTCAAATATCAAAGACAAATGAAGGACAATTGGGTAGAGACACCAAAAACTCACCATTTCCTTTGTTATAGATGTATCTTTATTTTTAGTTATTAACGTAATTGAAATAACATTTTATTACTAATTACTGACATAATTGAAATAACATGTTATTTAATATAACAAACCTAATATGAATGCCTTTTTAGTCCTAAAATCTTTGAACATGCCTTCCGGAATGAAGGCGACATGCAAACAAAGGTAAAAACACAAGGATTTTTATTTTCCAAACAGGCATAACATTAGTTTGACTAATCTAAATTTTAATAAATAAATAAAACAATCATTTGGAGGCATATTAGCATCATAGCTGGATAGGAGAATCATTAAAAAAGCAACCAGCATTCTTTCATTTCTCTTCCAAAAGATAGCAGTAAAGTAATATTTGATTATATGCTTAATTGTTCTGAGGAAATCTAAGTGATTCGATTTATGGTACAAAGATGGTCACATTAGTCCCTTAAGCAAGGGATTAATCTTCCAAATCTTCAGCATAAATCCATTGATTTTATCTCATAGTTTTGTTTCTTCCTTTTCTATGAAAAGGGAAAGTAAAAGTTAGAGATACCATGTCTCATGTCTTAATCATGGAATTTAATTTGCTTGATTTGGTTGTGTTATCTCAATTAGAAAGTGGAGCTTTGGAACCAAAAGTTGCCACTTCATTTTGACACAAATCCATCAACCTTTATGCTACTTGTCATCTTGAGAACAAACTTAAACTTGATTTCCACGCATGCTAAGTAATATAATAATAATCTCCCCGAGTCTAAAAACTTTGGTTCCATTTGTTTTCCCCCATTTATCGTACCAACATTTGTTTCCGGAGATTGTATTTTATCAAATTATCTTAACCCAAAAACTTAATCTAGTAGGCCTCGGATTCATGTGTTGAGCTATGGAGGCCCAAAAACCTTAATATCCACTCAGGCTTTAAATCACAAGAGGTTTTAGGGCCTTTCATCCTGAGATTCTCATCACATTTAGGGTTAAGTTCACTTTTTAGCGGTATCGAAATATATATGTTCAAAAAGTATAGATTATTCTAAGTGGTCAATAAAATGTATCGATAAATTTTTTTTTCGTTTATAACTATTGTTTACTAAATAGTTCCTTAATCTACGTGATGTTCAAAATGGTGTCAACTTGATTTGTTAGGAGACTATCCATGTTAAAGATATTGGTGTCACTATCCATGCCACGACTCAAAAAGAGTTCTTTTCATAGTATATATCTAGTGAATAAGAGAACATTTAAGATGAGAAATAAAGCACCCAAAGACTATTGACACAAGAGATGTGTTCTTGTAGAGGGGGAAGAGTATACTCTTGGTTTTTAAAAATATCAAACATATTTTCGATATTCACTTGAGCTTGACATTTGTGGGCAAGGTAGATGACAAAGGATCAAAAATTTAGTGATGACAAGTGGTAGCTCACTAAAGGTTTTGAAGTTGTGACTAGAGGGGATAAGTGTGTTTCGTTGTACATGACACAAGCAAGAGTTTGTGATGGTATTATTAATGTGGTTGAGAGTGAAAGTACAACTAGATTGTAGCACAACCAACTTAGTGACATAAGTCGAGTATATTGCCACAATTGAAGCGTGTAAAGAGTTTTTGTGCGTGAAGAGATTCATGTGAGAGCTCGATTTCAAGCAAAAACAAGTGGTGGTTTATTGTGATAACCAAAGAACGATCCACTTGAACAAGAATTTGATATTTCATTCAAAATCAAACCATATTGATGTGAGATATCATTAATCAGAAATACTCTTGAAGAGAGATTGTTTGAGGTTGATGATGCGGTCAAGTGTGGCACATTCTTTTGAATGTAAATTAACTGTAATTACCTCTTATTTAGTCCATGTATAAATTTTTTTATCAAGCTTTAGTATGATTTGATGTGCCTTGTATAGTGCACATGATCACCTCAGATAAGTAAACTCAACAATCATACGGTTGTAGAAAATCGAGGAAGTAGACGTAATATACGGAGTGCCACTTGAGGTGTTCGACCAACAAACTGCTTCCTCAACATCGCTCGATTGAAACATGAGCTTTGATCAAGCATTCACGACCCTAAATAAGGTAGGAAACACGTTGAAGAGTCAATCAAGGTCTTGATGAGGTCAATATCGAGATTTTGTTTGCAAACAGTGAGAGACCAATGAAGAGCATAATTTCTTTTTTGTGTAGATTTTGAGTTCGGCCAACCATCTTCATTAGTCGGTTGGAGGTCGATCCACGGTTGGATGGAAATTATTTTCTTAATGTACTTTCACGACATGTGGGTCTACAAAATGAATGGTTGAACTTGGATTTGAATGACTTGATTTTCAAATACACGTTGTGTTTATTGTACCACCAATTTGGTGAGATCTCTCTAATCTTCGCTTATATTTATTGTTAGTTCCAAGATTGAACTGTTTAGAGACATTTGGCGTCTCTAATTGTATCCAGAGATAACCATTGTACCCGATACTTTTTTAGTGGAAGATTAGGTGGTCAAAATTTGTGTGTTATTCCGTTTAGTATTTTCTATATTTTAACTTGATGAATTTTCGCTTCACAAAGTCTCGTCACATTAGTTTTGCTCACAATCTTAAACCCAAAATTTTACCTATACCGACTATAATAGACTATTCTCACCTCTATATTAGGAGAGTTCACAAAATCAGGCTACAATAGTACAACTGTCGGAGAGACCGGATCTTACCCAAGATGAGAACAACTAGAAAATCCATTATATGCAAATTAGATACTACCTTAATTAAAAAAAAACATGGCCTCAAGATATATTTTAATTCCATTTTCACTATATACTCTAAATTTATACGTGAACACACTCAACACGTTAAAGTTTCACGTTACTACATCATATTATCACTTAATGAATATCTCTTGTGACCTTGTTAAATTTACTTAAACATTCAAATAGAGCAAATTTTAATATAACATCTTATTTTTCATGTTTTATCATTTCAAGTTTTTAAGTTTGAGATATAAAATTAAAATTAGATGTTATGTACGTATCCAATTCATTCTTTTCCTACACTTAATTGGGATAAAAAGATGTCATGCGCGCAAATAATATTTCATAAATGAAATTCCTTTTTTATTTAGTTCTCGGACATTAGACAAATTAAAGAGAATTGATAAAGTAGAAAAAAGAAAATGGTGTGTCTTTGCAATATGTAGTTCCATGTGGCAGACAATATCTAGTAAACTCCCTTTTCAAAAAAATGATGGTTTCAACTTCATCAACAGCAACACTTGACTGTGTTAACTATTGCACCTTCATCATCCACAGCGATATTTCGGTGTAAAAAAAAAAATCAACAATTTTTCAAAAATTGACCGGTAAGAATAGAAAATTTAATTTGAAAAATGGGGTTTATTGATTGATCTATAAAAAATTATTATAATAATAAAAATCAGAAATTCAAAAATATGGTTTTGGGTCTCTATTTCGATCCACATATAAGCCTGACTAAATGGCCCAAGGTGATCGACACGGACTCGATTCAAAAATATGTTTGAAATCAATAATATGTTGAGGTAACATTGTAATTGTAATAATACATAACATGATATACATTTTCTAAAAGAAATGTATTAATTGAAACAAAACAAAAGAGATTCGGGAGTTGACTAGGAGATTAAAAGGAGGAGAAAATAATAGGTGCCATGATATGAAGATAGAGAGAGCTAATGATATAGGAAAATAATAAAGCTGTAAAGCAAAAAAGCGGAGGAGAAACCAAAGAGCAAGTCCAGTTGCAACTTGAAATAGTATTTGATTGGCAAAAAGTAGAATGCTTTAAATCATAAGAACGGCCCCTAACTAGATATGGTTTTACGTCACTTCCATGGCACAAATATATATATAGCTCTCACACAACTAAACAGTGCCCTAACAGATACCCTACTACAAGTGTACCTATCCTACTTTTGGTAGGCCTTTTATAACATGACTTGCCTTTCCATTAGTAGACTCAACTTCATTTTATTACAGGTACCTACGGACACCTGTTGCACCTTCTTCTTTTTTTTTTTTTGCACATCATTGTCCCTACATTAATTACAGCTCACTCAAATTATTATTATTATTTTCAAGTAAGATGCCCTTCATTAGCTTTTACAAAGTTATTTTAGAATTCCCGGTACATTTTGCAGCTAACATTATCCGGCGTCTCTCATAAATAACCAAAGGCCATTTATGTTGTTTTCTCCTAAATGGATCTTGGTTTTTAAAGCACATCGGGTCATCAGTTAGAAAATGTCTTCGTGCCTTGAGGTATAAGTATGCGACAGATTGGACAAGTCTTGTGTCCATTGATCTGAATTCTGCGTAACATCTTTAAAACGGAAAAGTCATTTACAGTTCATATAATTACAATTTTCATTGTCAAACATTTCTTTGGTGTATGTGTCCACCCCTGTTGTCCACAAAATCTTCATAACATCGAGTACTGACTTTACGAATACGTCCAAACACTTTCCAGAAGACTTAAGGGTAGAAATAAAAAATATGAGGATGTTGAACTCTTTCTTCATGCACATCGACTGAGGGAAATCGTATGGGATTACTACCACGAGACATATGCTATACGGAGGAGCACTTGGTCCAAAACGACTTAACTCATTTGTGGACAATGTAAGACGGACATTACGGCAGTCAGATGCAAATTGTGGATGTTTTATGTCGAACTCTTTGCATGATTTGCCATCAGCTGGAAGATGTATAAATTTGGGTCAGTTGAGTCTCATTTCATACCAACGTATTTTCTCAACGGTATGTGCATAACTAAACAACCTCTAGAGTGGGGGATCATTAGGAATCACTTGACTGTCTTCTTAGGATGTTGTTTCTTCCGCTTCTCGTCGTAAATCAATCATCTTGTTTCATCACATACAAGAAAATTATTCAAATATTTTCCGTCTCTAATGAATAAGTAACACATGAAATAGAAAGTATGGTAGGTCTTGTAATCCATTCTCACGCTCTTCAACACCCTTTTGACCTCTTTCCAACCTTTTGAGTATGTGTTACATTTGTGCAACAAATATCTTATTAAGTTTGTAATACTCATCAAAATCTTCATTCGATGATTTCGTCCATTCTTTGATGAATATAAACTCTAAAATAATACTCAATTTAGAAGCTTAGCAACCTACATACAATGGGGTTCGATGTTGAGTCATTAATAAGTCATAATTATTAGTTGTGAACTCGAGCAATGCAACATCCATACTGGGCAGAGTAACAGCTTCATCACTGACACTTTTTATAGGAATGTCACTCCGGGTACGAAATGAAGTCATGGCATCAATGTACTCCACATATGGATTAACAAGAACATCTTCCATGGATTCAAGAACCGCACTACTAGATGAGGCGTAATCCTCTGTCTGCAATCGTCTAAAGTCAATGAAAACTGATTTTCTTCCCCGTTCTTGGTCCATATTTTATATGTTTGCACGATTTCATAACTAAACAAATACAAGTGAATGGTCATTGTCTTTCAGAATGACATAATCACACACTCCATACAAGGACATCTATAAGTATTCTCATAGGCAGGTGTACCGTTCTTCTTAAAAAAAGAGTATAGATTCTTCAACACCATTCATATATGCCAACTCAGTTTTATTCAAATTCATCCAACTCTAATTCATTTCTACTTGCAAAAATATTATAAATTAAATAATTTAATGCTTTGTAAAGATCAATCAAATACACACATAATTCAACATTTAAATCAAAACAACGATTAAACTACGTTATAGTCATCAAGCTAAATTTATCCACAATTCCAAGATCGTCAACCAATTAATATTTTTTATATAAATTCACCTAATAAAAAACTCAACAATAATTAATGTCGTACCTTTAAAGCCTTAAAGAGTGTGCGATGAAGGAATATCAAAGGAAATGATTTTTTTAGGAAGATTGAGAGCTCAAAATCTCAAAACTTTAAGAAAAATGAACTGTCGAGCTCCCTGATTCGAACTTATAGTTATGTCTACTTGGGCGATGTAAGGTTAGGTATGCACAATACTTCACTTGTTTTATTCTACTTTAATAAAAACAAAAATATCCCCATAAATTGGAACAAAATTAAGTGTAAAGACAGCAAATCAAAATAATTGAGAAAATAGATAAGGAAGAATACGAAACAAGAAGTAAATTATTTCAAAAACCGCTTAGAGACCATTTTAAAACATACTCAAATGTAATTGAGAGTTTACACCTAGAACTTAAACCCGGAACCACATATGCAAGGTACCACAATGAGACTACATGACGTTCTGTAGGTTCTTTTCATAATCCATTGAAATCAAGCAATCAAAATGGAACACCAAACCAAACATGTGCAGTTCATTAAAATATCAATAGTCAAATAATATGCCGTATCAAGTATTAAAACCAGAAGGTTAAGGACATAAGCTTTCTCTTACTGTACCTGCTACAAATCAATTCAGTTCATGATTGAAGAGTTCAAAGATGTGAACTTCTTGGATTGAAACAATCCAAAGAAACATTTGATTCTAATGATGACAAGTGCAAAGAAGATCTCGGAGATGATTTTATATTTAGTCACCTCATGTTTTCAAGTTAAAACCACACTACAAAGAATTCAATGCAAAAAAAAAAAATTAAAAAATTGATTTACAGTTGAAAGGAAACGAATCCCGACATCTACCGTACATCTAGAATTGTAACTACCGCGCATAAGGATCAAATGAATTAAGCAATTTACTAGTAAGCTTTTCTTACGCTTAAATTATGCAACCTTCTTTCTTCCTGTCCTCCGCTTTCATGCAGACATCTTTGGTTTTCCTGATGAAGCTTCTTCTCTGATCAGTTCTACAATGGTGGCCTTAACCGGATCCACAAAGCACATCTTCTACTAGAGAGCACTCTTGAGACTATATTGTAAGAATTAAGTTTCTTCTTAAGTTGCTCATGCCTCGTCATGAGTAGAGGATGATGATCCAGCAGAAGGTGAAGGTGAGGCAGCCCTTGCCCTTGGTGGCCCGAACCTCATCATCACCCTTTCCTTGTTTGCTTCCCACCATTCATTTGCCTGCTGCTCGTTAAACCTTCTTTTACTGCAAAAGCGTTGGAGATATGTGAGAAATCAAAGTCTTTGTAAACCCCTTAACAAACATGGAACCTTTTATCCATTCAAGAGAACTATTTAAACAAGAACAAAGACATGCTTTAGGTCAATGAGATCTAGACAACTCCTAGTTATACAATATCTACACTGTTATTATCCTCATTTGCGTTAAACCCAGAACGGTGCATGTATCCATTATAAGAAACCTGAGCCACTAGTTCATAATCTACATGATGCAATCATATACACGAATCTGTTGCCAATTCTACTTAAATAAGTAATATTCATGTCCCTACTATGTATGGAATTGGTAAATTTCAGTTAGATCAACACTTGAGTACCTGAATTTAACCCGTTTGAAAATCTTGGTACCATTTCGCAGTTGATAGCATATTAACCAAACACCATGTTCAAAGTGTTCAGAAACTTCTTTTTCTACTTCATTCATCAGTTCTAATGTTTCAGTCGATCTGGAGCTTTTCCCTGAGCTTTCTTGAGGCCCTGTTCGGGCTACCTGCATGCCATGAGACTCATTGGACAAGGGAGCTTCCTTCAGATGTCCAGATTCTAGCTCTGCTGGAAAGGAAGAAGATGATGATGCAGATTTTGCATATCTATCTAGAAAAATAGCTACTTGCTTCTGCAAGGATTTGAAGGCATCGCTATTAAGGACATCAAGAGGCAATTTCTCAGTCATTTCCGTCAGCTGAAAAATACACAAAGCAGCAATAACACAGGCTAATCAGCACACTCAAATCAGTTTCTGAATTTAGTTATTTGGATATCAAAGAAGGATCATGCCACTTGGTTCCAGCATTGTAAGAAGTTGGCATAGGCCCAATTAACTAGTTGCTTGAACTTTATAACAACATATAGTCCGTTGAGGATCAGATAACTGAAGCAGCAGTCCTACAAAGCTTCACATAACCTTTACACTGTAAGGGGTTTCATCAGGAAATTCACATTATTACACTTACTTGAGTAGACCTCACAAACAAAACTTCATTGATATTTTTTTATTTCCAATTTGTACCATATAAGCCTTACATTATAATTAGTTGAAGTCCAGGCAAACATTTATTTTCAACTCCCTCAAGGATTTCAGCACCTATATCACTTTCTTTTACATTTGTTCCATTACAAACAAATATTTAATTATTTTATTTTGTTCATTATTCTTCGGTCTGAAACTAAACTTCAGATTGAACTCATATCTCATCCCCTTTTTATTTATTCTCTTTTATCCACACTCAAGAATAGTGTAGGTTGATTTCATATAAGCAGCAAATGTTAATTCCATCTAAAGATCCTTCTACATATCATTTTTTTCCAAAAGATTTAACACTCCTATTCTTAGCTTCTGATTTGCAATAGTAACAGTATTTGCCTATACATTAACCGCATTGTTTGAAGCAGACCATAAATATACACATATGTTGCCCCAAAATATGACTCTAGATTTCAGATACGTATTTGTCAGTAACTAATACAGTTTCATTTCTATTCTGGCATTCTTCATACTGAAACTGTTCGATAAGATTAAAAGTACCTGTTCTGTAATAGATTTAACAACTTCTTTGGTTGCAGCACACTTGGCAGATTCCTTTGCAGACAATAAAGCGGCTTCTTGAAGTAGGTTCTGAATCTCGCCATCTTGAGCATCACATCTTTGCCTTAAGCATTTAATCTGAATTCCCAAAAAGAAAAAAACAAAGACTAAATTATGTTTTGGGAGCACCTTCTCAGTTCAGAATTGTGTTACCAATGAAATTATGCAACAAAGCATGTCAAAACAATAGAAAAATATTATCAGTACTTGGTCTTGCAACTTGGACACTTCTTGGCTCAGAACCTCATTTGTCTTCTTTAGACTATCAATAACACCCTTGGAAAATGCTGTAGTGCGTGGAGAACCTGGTCTTCTTGAGTACGGTGAAGCTGGTCTTGAATTGGCTGGAGACGAGGTATTCGCAGTAGGCTTTAATGCATTTTGAATAGCAGTAATTGAGCTCGGAATTGCAATGTCTCTCATTGGTAAAAGTGAAGGACCCTGGGAAGCTCTCACCATAGAAAAATCAGATTTCATACCAGACTTTCCCATCCTGATATCTGAGAGGGGAGTAAGAAGAAGCCTTGATGGCTTTGCCTCCCCCCTGGGTTCACGGATCTCTATTGAGCGGCTTGGGGCAGGTATTCTGTTTAAAGATGAGTTACCACTCTCAGCAGCTTTAAGCTTTGTATAGCAAGCGTCACAGACTCGATGTGGTTTGCCAGGAGTTGGAGCAAGAGCAGCTTTCAGGGCTTTTTTCGAACTACAGCCATGGCAATGCACCAGCCCACAATTATAACAGTTGTGCCTCTTTCTGGTAAAACCAAATGCTTGACGACAACCAGAGCAAACTGATTGGTCTGCTCCAGAAACCCACTTATGGATACATATACTTGTGGTGAAGTTTGAACCACACGATATGTTTTTGACATGCCTATCTTTCAGCGCTTCAACCAAAGTTGGAGTCTTCCTGTCTTCTGTGTCCCCATGTCCAAGTCTTCCATTAGCACCTTTTCCCCAAGTATAAACTTCACTTCTTGATGTTAAAACCGCTACATGATATGCTCCACAAGATATTTCTTCAACAAATTCACCAACCAGCTTACCTTGTACTAAAACAGGTAGCTTCCCATCAGAGTTTTGATTGCCCAGTTGGCCATACGCAGTGCTACCTGTAGTAAACACATGGCCTGATGTAGTGAGGGCAGCTGTCATTGTATGCCCACATGCTATCTGGTGGAAATTATAGTCGAAAAGAGAAGAGACACAATTGGGGAGGAGATAAGTGTCCTTGCTTCCATGACCCAAGCGGTGTTTTTCACCATCACCCCAGGTGAACAGTTTTCTAGATGAACTCGATCCACCAGTCTGGTTTGGAACCTCTACAATAGCGGCAGTGTGCCACACTCCACATGCAACCTTAACAGTCTTTAGTCCATTCAATAACTGAACTTCCCTCGGATATGTAACACTTAACCGATCTCCATGCCCCAAGACACCAAACGTTCCATCACCAAATGTAAACAGTTTCCCGTTGGAAGTTGCCAATGCAGAATGCCATGTGCTACATGCAACTGATAAGACCTGAAGTCCTTCTACAGGACCACAGATTCTTTTTGGTACCCAGTGGCTGACATCTGTCCCATGACCAAGAACTCCAGTATTATGAATTCCATCCCCCCAAGTAAATACGTCGCCAGATGAAGATACAGCACATGAATGATACTCACCGCATGCAACAAACTCCACATTACAAAGTGCCAAGGACTCAACAACCTGTGGGCGGCTAAAGTCTTTATGAACACCATGACCAAGTCTCCCCCCAGATTCCTCACCCCAAGTGAAAACCTCACCTTGTCTTGTTACAAGAGCAACATGCCTCACACCACAAGCAATCTGCTGAACATCAAGAACAACATTTGCCTCCAAGGGCTTCGGAGCCAGCACATCCATTTTCATTGGTAAGGGGCTCACAGAGCCATCAGGTAAAACCCCTTCACACCATACCTCTCCCCATAGATAAACATCTCCTAATGATTCTATGTCATCCTGTCCAGATCCTCCACTTGAAACACTAGGAGTGCTTGAAACGCTAATTCGAATATTATCTCCAGCACTTGATCTTAGCTGCATATTTGAGCGTTCTGAACCTACATCTGAGCTTACCAAATTAAAAGGACTACTGAGATCAACAGATGCCCTAGGATGGGCAGCGTTTGATGTAAACTCAAGGGGTGGACCAATAGGATGCCTATTTTGAAGAAATTGTGTCTGAAAAAGAAAATATCACCAAAATTTACATGGTTAAACTATACATCCCACATATGAAAGTTCAAGAAAAAACAGGCATTCACCTTATTCATGGCCTCCTAGATGCTTATTAGTATCTAATCGTGGAAAGTGTACGATGAAATGAATTGTTGTAATGAGGCAAAACATTACTTGCTAGTTTGATTAAGTCTAACCCATTATTTCTAGACTTACATAGATATTTACATTATAAGACTGTCGAGTTTCTGATCGTAAAATTTCAAAAGTACCCATGTCTCGAGAAATGTCCTTGTCGAAAAGTCTATGCAATGCTACGTGTAAATGTTATTCAAAACGAGCTAAATATATTGGATATGGCTCCACACCTAAAATATCAAGCTTGTTAGTTGGTTGTGGCCCACACCTTTACATTTAACTCTTTTTCTTTTATTTTTCAGATGTAAATTTATCTCAACACTACATAGATTAGTAATGGATTTAATTCAACCAGAGTGTGGCATCCATATTGTAACAGTGTTATTATTATTCGTGATTGGAGTTCTACAATCCAGGAATTTCCTTCACTTATAATTGCATGAGTGCGGACTTAACAACTTAATGCACCATCCCACCAAAGTTTTGAACATGAATTATTGAGGCATGAAGGTTGTCAACAAAAAGATAGACACGTTCTCAGTGAAAATTTATGTGCAGCAATGTATTGGTAAAACAGAAGTTCCAATAACATCGCAATTGCATAGCAAACAAGATTTCAACAACAAACAGGAATTCATACAGCTAATAACTAAATTCTTAAGATATTATGAGTGGAGTTGATAGGTGCTAGCAAGATTTATGGATGCATTAATTAGTCAAATCAAATCTCTCTTCAGAATTCTATCAGTGCTCAAAAGTCCATGCACAAACCAGTCAGGCTTCAGAATTAAGCAAGAGAGCATCAACAATAAGTGCATGGATTTTGTTTCACATGAAGTTTGAGGTTACAAAACTAGTACCAATGATATCCATAAAGAAAGGTGAATATCAAAGTAGAATTACCCATTTGGTCATATATAACTGCTAAAGGTTAGGGATGCAAATTGGTTATCCATGACCAAAAACAAAGGTTTTCTGCAACTCTTTTTTGTTATCTTAGTTCACCCAGAAAATTAAAATGAAGTCCAACTTTTAACCTTGACTCTAAGTTCATGGATAAATCAAGTTGCACCCTGCTTGTCGAATTCAGTAATTAATGTGATCTATGCTGCGGATAAGTGAAGAGCAAACTTGACAACTACAATGATATGTGCTGAAATGAACACTCACACTGTGAATTTCACGTTGGCTATGTTGTTTTCTTGCAGAAGTTAATGCCTCAAGGCCTGCAAACCACACCTCTACCTCAGATTTGTCCTTGCAGATCTACAATTTAGACACAATCAAGGAAAACAGTGGATATAAACAAGCTATAAAACTTCTGGTAAAAAAACTTAACTAATTAATTTAAAACGAAACCCTGACCGGATCAAGAGATCTTTCACCGTTGTTGAAAATAAGTGAAAATGACAAGTAGTCTTTTTCAGGACGCAGATATCTTTTAAACACAGGCTGTAAGAAGATATCAGACCTAAGTTATGTGCCTGATGATATTTGTCTGACTACACAACCATTGTTGATTGTATAAAATAAAATAAAAAAGTCAGACAAAAATGGGCATATATTAATATCATTAATAAAATATTATAGGAAAAGAGTCCAACTCACTGTTCTCTATCCAGCAATTATATGTGAAACAGAAGATAGTTTCTGATTTCTCTCTCGTCCACGGGAATACCAGATTAATGTTGTTTCATCCTGTTAGAATCGCTAACATTTAAATCATTCGTATACTTGAGTTCATTGGACACTGTTATAAAGAGTATAATCTTAAAAGAAAGTTGAGCATTTAAATGAGTAGATAAACATTCAAGGGTGCCTCAGAGATTCTAAAGAACAGTGTTCACAATACTGTGTTATGTCATGTCATTAAAAATTGTTAATGGACAAATGAGAACGAGGATCTATCGTATAAATGTGTTTGAACTTATGCTAAAATGCACAATTCTTATCTCTGTTTTACATGATTAGAAGTCTCTGTGAAGTGTTAACAAGATAATACATCTTTTTCCCCTTTTTAATAACATTTTGTTTTGTTGCCGATCAAAAAGAATATAACATATTATCTTATACTTGAATGCACCAAATCACATGCAAGTTATAGTGGCTCACCTAACCCAGATACTGGTTATGACAACTGAGATTCAAATTGTGATAACTAGGTCATTAGGCTTAAAACTGTGTTTAGGACCAACTCTCAACCATAGTTGAAGCTACTTATTATTTTACTGCACAATATTACGACATTTAAGAAGTACAATTGTCATTTTTAAGAACATTAAATGGCTTGGAAAGATTCATAAAACCCATCACCAGATAACGGTTCCTTACAGCACAAAGTGATGCTCCCTCTACCAATTACAATCATTAGCTTAAGGTCTCTATGATCTGTAACTAAAATTCAGCATTAACAGAAACAAATGTTTCATTCCTCCATCTTTGATCTGCATTTGCCTCACCACATTTCAAATAATCTGGTGCCTAGGATGATATACTAGCACATAATCAGCAAACACATGCAGGCAAATAAAGAGATATGAACGGTAAATACAAATCCCCAACCAGAAACACAAGCAATTTCGCATCTCAATCACTACGATTTTCAAAAAGAATACAGAAAAGCATACCTGGTCGATGTCACGGTCACGATATGCCATTCCATCTGAAACAACCGTGAGGGGAATCGCATCAGGTGGCGCTGCTGCGAGTGGTTTCGCGACCCGGTCTTCATAGATGCATATACCGATGCCTGCTCTGCCCTATCATCAATTGAAACAGAAATTTCTGAACCAAACAGGCAAATCAATCGACCGAAAGGATCGGATCAGCTTTAAAGATTGGAATTTTCATATAGGGTTCGCGCATAATCGAATTAGACATGGAAAATGCATAATAATGGAGTGAAGAGAAAAGCAAAATGAGAGAGAGAGAGAGAGAAAGAGAGGCGAAATGGGAGGGAAGTACGTGGCGTGAGAGCACTTTTGCATATTGGCGCGCTTCTTTGCTTGCCACACATACATCATGGATCGGAGAAGCAAAAGTCAGTCTCAGCCCATTTACACTTTTGGGCCTAATCTCGAAGGCCCAACACTTCCACCCACTAACTGATCTCGGGGTTGTTCTTGTTCAACAATCTTTGATCTGTAGCCACTTTTTTCTTGCAGCATGTCCGGTAGCGATTGTTTAACTTCAAAATTTTAATTTGTTAGAACTTTACTCCAGTTAAAACAAGTTCATACGGTGAAGGTTCAATTTTTATTTAATCTATTAGACCCAGCTCGAGTTTAAACAATTTCATATAGTTTAGTCGTTTAGGTTCAATTTTATTAGAAATAAAATATTTAAATTCAAATTCAACTTAACATTTTATATAATTTCACAACAAGTTTGTCGAATGATATGTTACAAGATCCAAGTTTGCCTATTGATATGAAGTTTTGTCCCTTGCATATATTGTGTTTCGTAAAAAGAACAAATTAATCCCAAGTTAATTCAATTTAGTGCTTAGCGAACTTTCAATATCACATGTAGAACAATCTGAATAAATAGTCCCAGTATAGAATTTACATAAACAGTTTATAAAATATAGTTTGTACATTTAAGAGATTAAAATAAAAATTAACTTTGTAAATTGCTTCATGTAGAAATGAGCTCGTTATAAGGTACATAATTATACTGTATTTTTTTGAAGAATACTATATTTGTCTTAGAATCTATAAATATGAACTTGTTAGTTTGTATAGTCTGACACTTGGTTAATGTTGGCCTTGTATATAGACAACATCACACCATGCAAATATGGGCCATGGAAATGGAACAACCTAGACATGTCGCCACATAAACCATTCTCCTCTATGTGTCACAGTGTCTTCGTAGCCATTGCAACCTGTAACAACATGCAAGAAAACAACAAAAACCCACTCGCCACGTCCCAATCTCTACACCGCTCAACGCTGCTATAAAACCCCATCCCCACTCGCCGCATCATCACCACCACAACAACAAACACTGATCATCGTTTCAATTACACGCCATGGCTATCTCCTCTCACCTTCCTCTCGGCCTTTGCCTCTTTCTTGTCTTCCACGGCTGCTTTGCCCAGATAGAGCAGGGGACCTCCCGAAGAGACCAGCCACTGCGCCAGCACCGCCTCCCCGTACGCCGCGGGTG
>JAYMSW010001706.1:0-15603 GCA_036897725.1 Erodium texanum | reverse complement strand
GCGGAGTCGTTGGGGGGGGGGGGTCGGGGGGCACCTCGCCTCCCCCCCCCCGCCGCCAACGACTCCTACAAGTAGTTCCTAGGGTTTGCTGTTAAGAAAGAGAGGAAAAGAAAAGCGTATCCTTGTAATAAAGTAATAAAGATAACTTCTTTATTACTTTGCTATAAAAATTGATAATATCAATTCTTATATATATTTATTTGACATTGATTAGACTCAAAAACTTGACTTACTAAATTATGAATTTAAAATGTATAATATTTTCTTATACGTGTGACACATTCCAAACTGTCAAGAAAGTCCTGCTAAAATAATATTTCTCTCTCCCGGCATTTCTTCCCAACTTTGTTTTTCTTAGTTTTTCTTTCTGTCGTTATCGCTTGCGACGACAACGGAAATGGTGGGTGTGTCTAGTTCTTTCTCTTTTTCTGTGGTCCGTTATCGTTGTGCTTCTCTTCACCGGCGATCGTTTCTCCTCAGATTTGTTTCTCCTTAGATCTATTTCTCCATCTGGGTCTAGGGAAGATGAGTGTGAGCGCCGGTTCTGAGGTGTGTTGGGGCGGCGAAGCGTGTGGTGCGTGGGCGGCACGTGATCGTCAATAAAGTATCAACTTAGTCTGATTTAGGTGTGCAATTAATGCATTGTTGATGCACAATTATTGTGCTATTAGAACATAGTTATATCTAGTTCAAAATGGGTCAGATTTGTATTATATGAATAACTTAAATTGTAACTTCTTGTTAGCACGAGTTTCTAGTTTGACATGACCTATTTAATCGGAAAATTTTAGCAGAATTAGTTTACTCCTATATTGCGACGGAATATTCCATCTAATAAGAATAAAAGTATTAATATGAATCGGATCAAGTGATATATAATATATTTTCAATAGATCTCTTTCTCTTTTTTTTTGCGAGAATATAGCAAATCCTCCTTAACCATGACCATGAGCCACCGAAAGTGCAACTTTATTTACCTTTTTCAACGACAGTGAAAATTGTGTAAAGATGCTGATTTTCACATAATGACACCAAAATGTGAACCAACAGTGTCGTATTCTTGTATCATTATAGTAAAAGAAACCAAACTCTAGATCATTTCCAATTATATCAAAGTGAGGTTTTCTGAGTGAAGACAAACCCTAATTTTTCTAAAAATTATACCCAAAACCTAATCTTTTTCTTGTATCCAAAAGGAGATGAAGTTGGTGCTAACATGTTCTTTTTTCACTATAAAGATGAAACATGGGTCACGATATTATATAGAAAGTTTTGCAGTTTCAACTAGTAACATATTGTTCTTATAATTAACAGAAGTTCATAAGATTAAGAGCGATAGTTTAAATTTAATTATATAGCTTTAGAATGGCTAATTAATTTTCATTCGACTTAAATAAAAATTTGTGATAATATTTTTTTATGCATTCTAAATGGATTAAGGGTATGTCATATTGTTTTCTTTTGGAGTCATTATTGGACAACATAATTTATCTAATTTATTGAATGTACTTTGCCTACAATTGTATCCGAACATTCAACATTTGAAAACACTATTTAGTGATAGGTGGGGTGTAAAAAAATATCCAAAATAACGTGGAAATAAAAGCTGAATTATAATAAGTTTGGTTGTTGGAGTTTTAATGAGATTTATATGCATTTATTGGTGAATTTCAACAACAAGCACATGATGTTTTACTTTACACAAGTTGGGATCCAAGTGTGACTCAAGGTCTGGTCTAAATATATAAATATTATTACAACCATTTTTAATATGAAGATGGAGCCCTAGTTTCTCAAAGGGCATGTGAGGGCTGTCCCCACAAAACTTACAAAACTTGTCTCCATGCCCATACACCACATGTGACTGTGAGTGAGACCATTTCTGTTACTATCAAGCTCAAGATTCATCTTCTCTATTTAATAATGCACCATCCTTTCTCAGGGCATGTTTGGCTTTGCTCTCCAAGATACCATTACTATGTTCTCACCCCTTTCTTATCATTATGAGAGTAATGTTGAGATTAGATATAAACCAACTGAATCCAACTCCAAATCGGCAAGGATTGGTTTCACATGTGAACTTAATTTGAGTACCAAAAACCCTGACAGTTGAGTTTAACTTGTTTAGTGTTTATCGTGAATATTTACTTAAATTTCATCAATATATGATAAAATGTTACGTATGACAAAATATTATATAACTTAATTTTACACAAATAACATATTACTATCAATCGTAGTGGGTGAGAGTAGCAAATATCCTAACAAATATTTTTTGTTGAATTCGTTCTCTGCCAATATTATACATCACCACTGATATACATTATATCATTCGATCGTTCAAGGCAGATAGCCCTTATAAAAACTACTGAAAGGGCTTAAACAACCCAGCCTAAAGTTGGGAACTACATCCAGTCGAAATTGGCACAAACAACCAACCACGTAGCTGGCCTGACACTAAATCCAGCAGAGTTGGCATCAAGACCAGCCGAAGCTACTTATCTAAAAACACTATACTTATTACAATACAACCGATATCAATATTACTACACTTAAGCGAACTACTTGACCCCATAAATAATAACCATAAATAATAAATATTTAAATACACCATAAAGTAGTGGGAAAAATAAATGATAAAAGAAATATTATACCTACAAATCGAAATTTATAATATATTATATACTATATGCATGATTAAATAAATATTAAATCAGAATGTAATGAATTTTAAGACTTCAAAATTAAAATTAAAATTTGCATCGTCTATTTTTTTAAAAAAGTAGATACCACGTATATTATATATTAATCATTAAATCATATATATTAATTATTATGTGTAAAAAGCAAAAATGTTACATACTCGAAACTTGGCGGGAATAACATTTTCAACAATTAGATTTGAATAAACATAATTTATATACCGCTTACTAATCAGAACAGACATAACATCACAATAAATACACACGTAAATCAACACAATTGACCCTTTAACTAATCAAATTTAAACACCTTGTTTGTTACTCGAATTATTTACTATCCAACATAAAGGAACATCTATCTATCTTATACGAGGATCCGTGAATCTCAAAAACCACCTAGTCTTCATTTGACATGTGACAACACGTATTAAAAGGGACATGCATCAATCAACTTCTCAGAAGAGTTAAAAATAGTAAAATTGAAAGTATTATTGGATTTAAATCATTGAATGCTTGAAATATGGTTGTACGTCACGTTGGAATTTAGTACTACATTTTTATGTGACCTTCCAAAAATATTTACTATATGTCTCAAGGTCGGCCCTGTCCAATCATTGAAACAAACACTTATTTTACTATAGGAAAAAATTGTGTTGAACAAACAAAAACATGTAATATTTTTCAAGAAAAAAATACATGACGTAGGGCATGGAAACATCAAGTTCATGATTTTGGCCCAATGAGGCCATTTAGACCAAATAGTATATGGCCCAATTTTCCAAATAATAAGTTTGGTCCAGCTCTTAGTGGATTGGCCCACTAGTCTTCGGTCTTCTTAATTCATAGACTAAGGCTCGATTCTAGGTAAGAAAGTGAGTTTAAAGTGAAAATGAACTATGTATTTTTTTAATATAAATATTTTGTATATATCATACATACATTATATCGAGATTATCATTTGACACTGATAACTACAACCAACACATTAAGTGTATTATAAGACAATCCAAGGGATGTTATGTATAAAGATATTGATGTTAGAACTCGAATCCGATCTCATGAATCTAAGATCAACTATTTGACCTGTTAGAAAAACTATTAATTATTATTAATAAATTATATATTATACACGATTAGATTCATAGTTGGATGATTTTCGGGAAGCTATTGGTGGGATCCGCAAATAACAATTACTTGGTCTTCAATCAAAGGTCGGTGTTTCTTCTTTATTTAATCTAGCTAGAAACTACGCAACAATGTAATTAGGTTTCAAAAGGGACCTAACCAACGACTGATTATTATAAAACAATAATGTTAAATCATAAGTGTGATGTTAAATATGTAAAACCCAAATCAGATAAACAGAAGAAGACAAGTATTTTATATATAAAGGAAAATGACAAATACTAATAAGTTTTTTTTTTTAATTATGAAATAAAACTCAATATATATATATTTTTTCTGAAATGATATCAAAACTAATTCAGTACATGTCTAGTTTAAAGCCACACCCAATTAAAAATTGTTGAAGTAGCCAACCAATCTAATTAATTTTCATATTTTCCCTCTCAGTTATAGTATAAAACAATATTTATATGCAAGAACTTGTTTGTGTGGCATTGTTGGTTTAAGACATTGACATTGATTATGTTAAGCACTGATCCACGCAAAGATATGATTAAAAATTGAAGCAAACAAACCAAATCAACATCATGTCATATAATAATATTATAATAGTAATAAGATTAAATAATTAAAATGGCTGGCCATAACAAGCAAAAAAAATATTATTATTTTTGATTCCTCACCTAACCATGGTTTATTTTAGATCTCCCGTGCAAACTACACCCACCTTTCTTGTGGTTGATAAGTCGCTCTTTACTTATCATGAATAGTAACTCCATTGTACAAAAGAAACACAATTTGTACTTACCATGAATAGTAACTACATTGTACACAAGAAAAACAATGTGTACTCGTCAAGAATAGTAACTACCCGCTTTCAAAAAAAAAAAAAAAAACAGTAACTACACTGTACAAAAAAAATGGCAATGCATATTTCCAAGTTCAAACACGTACATGGTACAAAGTTCTCGAACATGTAAAACTTGTCTTTCAAGATATAGTAACTTTACGGGCATAGTTTATTTATTTATTTATTTTTTTTGGAACAATAAGCAATCTTTCTCAAATTTATATATCTTACAACCGATGTATGTACTGAACAGATACAACATAGACAAGTTGGCGTTACTATCCAGTCAAAGTTGACACTCACCACCGACTACATAGCTGACACACAGTCCAGTAGAGTCGACACGGAATCCCAGATGAAGCTGAGAATGAAACTAACAAACCAATAAAACCTAACTACACTAATTCGAGTCTAATTTGACCCACATGACCACGCAACTTTCAGATCTAGACAGTCATATACAGGCAACCCAAATCCTCCTGGATCCGAACATGGGCACAATCGGAAAGGGTTCTTGAGAAAATAGGGCCCGATCGACTAGCAGCGGCGAAGAGCCGGCGGGCGGAGAAAGGTGGCGGGTCGACAGAGAGCCGACGACAGATGGCAGTTTTCGGTGGCCTCGGGACACGTGCCGATCGATTTGGTTGGAAAACCAAATCTGGTCGGCACAGTTATCGTTTATCGTTGTTATTAAAATCCAAAACAATTAAAAGTTTGAAATAAAAAAAAAATACAAGTTTTAATATATTTATCAAGTAACAAACATACCTACATATTTTTATATGATATTTTATATTTTTGATGTGTGAGATGTAATTAGAAAATGATGATTATGTTAAAATTTATCCCATACTCAAAGTTTGTGAATAAATTAACCAGTTGATAAGTATATCGAGACCTTCATTCATCAATTTAAATTTTTGGATTGGATCGAAGTTTGATGAGGTAACTTGATTTGACTTGAAGACTATTTTTCACTACTATCATATGGTTTTTCAATCTATATTCAAATATCCAATCTTATTATAAATTTCCTATAGTCTAATCCTATGCATAAAATTGAGAATTTTATAATCAATTTAAACTTTTAAATTAAATTGAACTTTGCCAAATCAGATTCTTATGTCATTTTTTCACCACAAACTTAAATCAACAAAAAAAAACTTTATCTTAAGTGATAAACAACTGGCAACAGCAGCCTCATGAAAGCAACAATCAAGGAATCTCCACTATGATATATACATATATATTTTATATGATTATAGCTACTTCTACAATTTTACTGTTTTTTTTCCTTCTTACAAATCTTAAACAAAACCCAAAACCAACTAAATCAATTGATCAGAATAATAGTCAAACCTAAAGCAGCCCCAAAATAGGTGATACAGCCTTGTCAGCAACATCTTGTAGTCAACTAATATTCTCTTCAATGATATCCCTTTTGAATAACTAAATGAAATCAAAATTCAAAACCCTAAAACCATCTGTTAATCAAAATGTTAGACCTAGACGAAGAAATAGAAATGTCATAAAATAATGTACTTTCCATACAAATTTTTAAATACCAACAGCTGGAATTTCTGATTAAATTGCCCTTAACAACTCTTTCTTGCAACTCATTTTAGTAATTTAAGATTTAGGTTATAATCCTTTTCAAGATAATCATATAAAAACTCTTAAGCCGTGTAATAAACAAATCTCAATTTTAAATTAGTTATGTAAAACATAGAAGGTTTTTTATCAAAAAAAAACATAGAAGGTTTTAAAATACAATTTCTAACATAACAACTCATTTGAATAAAAACCAAAACCAAATATTGGGATATTTTTCTAATATAAACTCATACAATAAACACTTGATATTGCATGGACTCGAAATGAACTTTTGTATAGTAATGCAATCACACTTAATTGTTTTGTTTTGTTTTATTTTCGTGGATTTAATAACAAAGGGAGGCACCGACCTAATTATACCGGTGCCTACAAAAAGCAACATGACAATAGTTGACGTGTATTATATATCCAAATAAAAGAAAATTTAAAGTTAGAAAATATGTGGACTATAAAAAAGAAAAAAAATTATACAATAAAGAAACACAACATAATTACATTTGAAAATAGTATAAATTAGTAAATAAAGAAATGTTTTTTTTATTATTACCTTACATCATTTTGTATGAGCTATTTTGGTGAAAGCCCTGCTTAGCAATAATTGATTGACATGAACAAATTCGACAAGGAAGAGAAATAGCAAATGCAAGCAAAAGTTACAAAAATAATAAAATTAAAATAATATATATTTCTAAAAAATAAAATCAATATGGAACCTATAAAAATATCCATAGACCAAGAGGTCAAATACTAAATGTTTCAATTAGGAGTTTCAACCTTTAAAAATACATATTAGGAGTTTCATTTTAGAATAAAACAAAAACAGAGAAATGAATAGTCCATTTTCATCTAATTTTGTTGAATGAAGTGTTAAAATGTAAACCCCAAACTAAAGAATTATATAGAAATATAATGGTCAAATAGGAAGGTTGACTAGAACCCGACCCGACCCGATACATGGATGATGGATTGGTCGACTTGAACTCCTGCTGGATGAAGATATAGCATAGCAATGGAGCGTTTTGTAAAAAGGAGTCTCCTTTCTTTCCTCTCTAAATTGTTGCTGATTTTCATCATCTTCTCTGCAACAAACACAACAAAGAAATAGACTTCGCTGGAGACAATTGGATCTTCGTTGGGTTTTTGTTATCTTTCCTTTCCCAATTCCGCCATTTTCTTTCCCCTGATTTTCTTTTCCTTCCTTCCAAACAGCTCCATTTCCGTTTTCTTGTTCCCGTAACAGTTTCACCTTCCGTCTACGGCACCATCGTTTCCGAATCTCTATGTATTTATTCGTATTTTCCTGCTTCACAAACGACGGAGAAAAGAGGCGTGTGGGACTTTGCGACCGAGTTTGTGATTTCTCTCTCTGACCCTTGTCTTGTTTTCTGAGCTGCAATTGAATTTTTTGGGGGGCGTTCTGTGCAAATCATGCCGCCGGCTGAGATTGTTCCGGCATTGCTTGAGGCATCGGAGGTGGCGGCGGAGGGACCTCTGTCGGTGTGTCGTTTCGCCGGGCTCAGAAGCGTCAAGTGGCGCATAAATCTTGGGATTTTGCCCCCTTCTTCTTCTTCAGTGGAAGATCTTCGTCGGGTCACCGCCGATGCTAGAAGGAGGTAATATTTTCGCGCCTTGATTTTGAGCTTAGATTCAGTTTGAGGTGATCATTTTATTGATGGGTTTTGACTGAAGAATCATTGTTTTTACAACTTTGCTTTGTGTCAGTGATTTGCTTACCCCTCTGGTCTTCTGGGGATCTGTGATTGCTTGATGGCTGCTAAAATTATTTACATTTCCCTTGGTTTTAGCTATGAATGGGTAGCTAAATTTTTATACTTTTTTTTTTGGTTTTGAGCTATGTAATTTTCTAGTTACATTACCTGGATAATGGAAGCTTGGTAGATATGATTTTTTTTCTTCTTCCCAGTAAAGAATACATGTTCAAGCCATACTAGCTAGTAGCCACATCTAGTTATGGATTTTGTGCATAAAGATAACTTCATTAACTGAGGTCTTGGTCTGATGTATGAATTTCATGAGAATTTGTCCTCCCTTTTGATTTAGAAGTTTGGACACTAGTAATGTAGTTGAATTATTTGATAATCTTCTTATAGAGTTGTGAACTTCCTTTGGTGTCTGAAATACCAACAGACATGTTAAAAGTTTAGAATTTTTTTTTTTGGCAGAGATCTTTGATTGTATTCAGGTAGGTTGTTGTAAAAATGACAGTGATCTCTACTTTTTTTTAGAGTTTAACTTGTCTAAATGACTTAATTCTACTATAAAGCTGAATGTCTTTTTTTTTAAATTTTTTATATTAGATATGCTGGTTTGAGAAGGCGCCTCCTAATTGATCCACATGTCCCCAAGGATGGGAGCAATTCACCTGATCTCGTTATGGACAATCCATTATCAGAGAATCCAGGTAAATCTTCTTGTCTGTTCTTCTGTGAAGCTACCCAAATTTAGTACATTTAGGAGTTTGTGCATTGTGGAACAAGTTAGTCCTGTTTGGTTTTGCCCAATTTTAATGTCATTCTTTGCCAACTCCATTGCTTGGTATGGATGGTGTAAGTCAAGATTGACTACCATGTTAACCAACCTTTATCATCAACTCTGTAAAAAGATAGCATTTTATTCTTAAATGATTATGTTTACCCTTGCAATGATGTCTACTCTGTGCAATATAATATATATTGTAGTTGAAGTGTCTTTCTGACTATGCAAGTTCCTATCTTTTCCAGACAGATGTATTCAACCACTACCTTGTATTGATTGTTTCTGACTCACCCATACAGATAGCTCCTGGGGTCGATTCTTTCGAAGTGCTGAGCTAGAGAAGATGGTGGACCAAGATTTATCACGTTTGTATCCAGAACATGGAAACTACTTCCAAACATCAGGGTGCCAAGGTGTATTAAGAAGGATCTTGTTATTGTGGTGCCTAAGACATCCAAACTATGGTTACAGGCAAGGTAGGTTTCTGGTTTCCATGAATGTAGTGTCTTTTATAAATAAACTGTGTTATATATATAAATTCATACATCACTAGAAATGTGAACATTTTTGTTCAGCTTTTATAAGTTGGGGAACTGTTATTGACTTCCTGATATCCTTTTCAGGAATGCATGAACTCTTGGCTCCTCTGTTATATGTTCTTCATGTGGACATTGATCGTCTTTCACAAGTTCGAAAGCTCCATGAAGACCACTTCATCGACAAATTTGATGGCTTATCATTTCATGAAAATGATCTTATGTATAGTTTTGATCCAAAAAAGCTCCCGGATTTCACAGAAGATGAGATTGGCTTCCCTGGGAATTCAATCAAGAGTCTTGACAAGCTTGATCCTGAGATACATACCATTGTATTGCTCAGTGATGCTTATGGCGCCGAAGGCGAACTAGGCATTGTCTTATCTGAGAAATTTATAGAACATGATGCATACTGTATGTTTGATGCTTTGATGAGTGGGGCCGGTGGCGCAGTTGTCATGGCAGATTTCTTTTCACCTTCTTCACCAGTAGGTGTGTGCCACAGCCACACTGTCTTGCCTCCTGTCATCGAAGCTTCTACAGCATTGTACCATTTGCTATCTGTTGTTGATTCATCTCTGCATAGCCATCTTGTTGAACTTGGAGTTGAACCCCAATACTTTGCACTCCGATGGTTAAGAGTTTTATTTGGGCGCGAGTTTGTTCTTGAAGATCTCTTGATAATCTGGGATGAAATATTTTCAGCAGACAATAGTAAATTAGAGAAAGCTACTGAAGAAGATGCATGCTTCAGGATTCTTGCTTCGCATCGAGGAGCATATATATCTTCTATAGCTGTTTCCATGATACTTTATCTTAGATCTTCCCTTCTTGCTACTGAGCATGCTACATCCTGTCTGCAGAGACTGCTAAGCTTTCCAGAACATGTAGACTTGAAGAAGCTAATTGAGAAGGCAAAGTCTCTAAAGTCTCTTGCCCTTGACATTAATATCTCATCCTCGATTCCTGCAGTTAGTGAGCCTCTTGGTCGAAGTACATCAATGGTTGCAAGAAGTTTATCTGGTTCTGATCCCACAAGAACTCCCATAGCTCTTGTGAACGGCAGCTATTGGGAAGAGAAATGGAGGGTTCTGCACAAAGCAGAAGAACTCAAGCAAGGTGGTTCAGAAAAACCTGCTCCAACAAGGAAGAAAGGGTGGGCCGAGAGAGTAAGATTAACTCTTTCTAGAACAGGATCTGACCCAAATCCAGCAAAGGCTGAGAGTAGCAGAAAGGACAAGAGGTCATTTACTAGAAGAAGTTTGCTGGAAGATTTGTCTAGGGCGCTTGGCTCAGGGGAAGATAACGGAACAGCAGGAGACAGTGAGGTAGGAGGTCAGAATGGTCATTTTGCTGGACAGGTTGAGGAGAGACAAGGAGATGATAAAAATTCTACTTGCACATTTGAAGAGAGATCTGCAAGTGGAGTGAGTAGCAGTGAAGAGAGTTCATCCATATTCTCAGATCCAACAAGTCCTCTTTCCAATGATCATGAAGATGAATCTGAGAAAAGTAGTGTTGGGTCAACTTCATCCATTGATGAGAATGAATCTGAGAAAAGTAGTGCTGGGTCAACTGTATCCATTGATGAGAATGAATCTGAGAAAAGTAGTGCTCGGTCAAGTGTATCCATTGATGAAAATGAACCTGAGAAAAGTAGTGTTGGGTCAACTTTACCCACTGGTGAAAATGATAACCACCTGGAGACTGTCAGGGAAGATTTATCTGATTCAGTTTCTAGTCTTCCCATCGAGGCCTCACAAAATTCTGAAGATATCAGAGGGCCCACGGGGAAACCAGCTGCTGATGTGAAGGAGCGGAAGCTTCTATTTGGGAAATTCCAATGGCTGTGGAAGTTTGGACGGCATGCTGACGGTGAAGGAGAAAATGATCCCAAAGCAACAAATTCTTGTGATGCAGAGGATGATGATCGTAGTGATGCAACAGGTTCTTTTGTATCTAGTTCATCTTGCAGCCATCATAGTAATGGAAGAGGAGACATTATTGACCAGAATGTGATGGGAACTTTGAGGAATCTGGGGCAATCGATGCTGGAACACATTCAGGTGTGCATGAAATATAACTAGAACATCATCAACTTATGATTGTTGTGTCCATACACTAATCATTCGGTTTCTTTCTTTCTACAGGTAATCGAATCAGTTTTCCAACAAGAACGAGGGCAGGCAGGTTCAGTGGAGAGCTCGTCGAAGAAGGCTCTGGTGGGGAAAGGACAAGATACAGCAGTGGCAGCTTTGAAGGAGCTTAGGAAAATCAGCAATCTTTTATCGGAGATGTAGCTTGGGTCATACATGTGTATAAAGCTTTGTAATCTATACATATATATTATTTCTAGGCCAAAATAAAGCCAGTTTCTTGAGTTTCTGGCCTCCCTTCCCTGTGACATCCTAGTAACTCCTAGCTTCTGGTGGAGGGTTTAGATGTTTCAGCTTTAGATGATGATGTTTTGAAAGCTCTTGGCCATCCTTGAAGTTGGTTTAGTCAAATGATATTGTAAAAGATGGTGTGAATTTATATACATATAATGTGTTTTAGAATGTTCACAATAAATTTTGTTGAGAAAAAGAGGCCAATAAACACAAGAGAGCTAAAAGTGGGTAATAATGCTACTGCTCGGGGTCGAACCTTTTGACAATTAAGTCAATTAACTTTGGTACGCCAACTATTATTTGATACAACATACAAGCAAAACTAAAATCTTAGCAACCAATATATATTTTTCTGTCGTTAAACATGATGTTTGAATTCATAATCCAATAGCACAACTAAATTGATTACAACACTTGGACACTGCAAAGATTTATAAACTTAAATCTTGTATAAATATTAACTTTGCTATAACAAAATGGTTTCGTGGTGTAGTTGGTTATCACGTCAGTCTAACACACTGAAGGTCTCCGGTTCGAACCCGGGCGAAGCCACATTAATTTTTTTTTTTCCTTTTTATTGGTTTTGTGAAGTTCTTCTGGCAATTTTGCATCCTCCATCACAACATGAAACCTGTTTACAATTGGTTCATGTCTTCATGCTGAAAAAATGGAATTTTATTGGTAACAGCTTAAAAGGAAGATTAATATCTCTAATAGACAAAGAATTAGCTTATTTCACTGCATCATGAATAATGATGACATAAAAATGAATCTGCTTCTATATCAGACCACCATGGTTCCAATGTTGTTGTGCTATACCAGGTTGAGAAAAGCCAGATGCATTGCCTCCGCCTCCACTGTTCCAATGTTGTTGTGTCATATTCATACCAGGTTGAAAAAAGCCCGACACATTCACACTCCCTCCAACATAGTTCCCTTGTTGTGCCGGATTAAAAACCACCATCTGTTGCTGAGGAGACTGATACTGATAAGGAACCATGTTTTGCTGCTGCTGATAGTATGTCCCGTTTTGCTGCTGCATCATCATTTGCTGCTGAGAATGCGCCATCCTCACACCTGTCGGGGGTGCAAAGCTGTTGGACATCACAAATGGATCAAATGCTTGCTGGTTTTGCTGTTGCTCCACGGGTTTCGGGCCTGACATTGCACATGCCTGTCCAAACCCATATCCTGCATTCTGTAACTGTATGTTTTTCCTCGCAAGATCATCTTCGTACAAGCTATCAAGCAATAGCTTGTCAAACCCGCCACCCTGAGACATCAGGAAAATATCAGAAAATCATAATTGGGCCTTCAACTATCAGCTGGAGCTGGGAGGCCCACAAGCACAGACCCAAATCAACGCAATATCATGTTTGTGGAAATGCATGAGAACTGACCATTTTGGGTTCAGGTATGCGATCAGAGTTACTAGTAGTGCTTGGAGTGGTGATCAGTGCAAGCTCCCATCCCAAAGAATCAAGTCCACTCAGATCCCCAAAGTTTGGAGATTTATCTTTGCTTACATCATTTCCCAAACCATTAGGGACTATTGCAAGCGCCAATGCGTTACTTTCCTCTAGAACTTTTGGATTTGGATTTGGTTCGGTTGCCTGCACACAATGTTTATATAAACATTACAACTTGCTCAAGCGATTCCAATGCAGACACTGCAAAAAAGTACAGAACTTACCACTACACCCTTAGGGGCGGTATCTTCTTCAATTGGTATCAATGGTAGATCTTCAGCTTTTGCTTTGTTATTTACCATTTCCTTTCTCTTTTCTCCACCGGCCCTTTCACTTTCTTGGTATTTTACGTGTTCTTTATCACTCGGTTGCTGCAACTTTTGATATTCCTGTCCTCCACAGAACATATAGATGACAAGTACATAGAAAATTAAAGAGTTCTTCTACACTTACACCAAAATGTATTAGAAATTGGGAAGAATATTATTCTTACCAATCTGGTATTATTTACAGAACCTGCCTGAGGAGCGTCCTTGATATAGTCTCCCATTGTGTGAAGAAACGATGCAGGAGGCTACAAGTCCAGAAAAGAGTTTGTGAGTACCGAATCTTGACATTTTGCTACATCATTTCAGCTCAAGGAAGAAAGAAAACTAACATGTCTCAGAGTTGGAAACTGAAAGTTCCTAGCGACCTCCAAACCTCTACAATAGTCGTAAAGGTTTGCTAGATTTTCAGCCTACAATATAATGTAAAAGAAAGTTGACGATGAGATTATTTAACAGAGCATAGAAAATAAGATTGAATGTCTGAGAAACCTGTAAGCCAGCTCTCTTGTAAATCTGGAGTGCCATAACTGCATCGTGTTTCCGCATATCAAAGAACTGCAAGAAGACAAGTAGAAATTGCCCGTTAATGTAAGGAGATTTTGGCATCCTGAAACGAACTTGGAGATAAACAAATCTTACCACATCCACAAGATTGATGATCCCGTCATTGATAGCGCAGTATATTTTAAAGCTCTCTTTCAGTACCTAAGTCACCAAACATACAGTTGATATAATGATAGCTAGTGTGCAAGACAGAGTGCATGTTATGCTTGTAAAATCAATATGTTTTGGTGCATACCATGGCGAGGGTGTACTGTATGAGATGATTTCTATAAGCCGCACCCTCAGGCTGCATAAGTCACCAAAAAGCAAAAAATTACAAGCCTAGCACTGCAATAGCGGTTGAGAAGATTTGTTCCATATCAGTGCTTACCTGGCAACCAGTTATGCGGTATAGAAGCTGCTGCAATGCAGGTAGCTGCCGCAATAGCTGCTCGCCATTCAAAACCCGTGTTCTTGTAGGTTCCTGTTGATTCAAGGATTGTTAAGCTAAAAGCTTACAATCTGATCTTAATATGTTATGTGAAGCTAAGTCATGTACCTTGTTTGAGCCAGAGGAGTTTTTGGTCAGACACTCGGACTCTCTGTCATACCTCAAGGACCGAAAGCACTCAAGCCTCTCCTCTAGAAACAGCGCATAGGCTCTAACCCATGCAGAGCAGTCCCATGCTGTTTATATATAAGAAACAAATATTACTATTAACGCCCTATGCATAACTATTAATGTCTCTAAAATTACTGTCTAAGATTACCAAGAGGGCTAGAGTTGTCTTTAAAATTTGGCATTTGGAGAACATGTCCTCTATGAGAGTAGTTGAGAAGCTCCTCTCTGAAAGTAGGATCGCCCTCTCTCAATGTCCTATGAATTACTATTAATGTCTTCAACGCAACCTGCACGCAATCACATTGCTGCTGGTTTGCTTAAACTATGCAGATACAAAAAGAGAATCGGAGTTGCCCTTTTTGTCTAGAAAGATCAATGTTCATCAAAACACCTGCGCTTAATTTTCATTTTCCCACAAAACAATTATCTCCACAAACTTATATACGAACTAGAAAGGAAATGACATTACAATCCAGCTCCGGGTCTTGGACAATCTCTTCGAGAGTGCGTGTATGCAGTATGCCACATCAGCCCTCGGACGGACCACAGATGTTGCAGAAAATATTTCTGAAGAAGAAGCACAAAACCAGCATCAATTAATCAGATCAAAAGCACAAAGCAAGACCAGCAAAAAGGGCATTTAATAATTTGACATCAAAATCCAATTTTTCCAAATGGGAAATGATTCTTCCACAGAAACACACAGCCAAATCCAACAACACACAAAATAAAGCACATTTGCATTGTTAATTTGTTCTTCAAATCAATAGCCCCAAATCACAAAATCAATAGAAATGCAGAATAACATTTACGCTTACTTCGAACATGGCGTTCTTTGGGAGGATGCTCCGCATGATTTGTAGCCTTAACGATGGCAATATCCAAATCCTTGAAAGAAACATGAGAAGAAAAGTAAACTGAGAGAGA
>JAYMSW010001705.1:0-15604 GCA_036897725.1 Erodium texanum | reverse complement strand
TGCATAGAGACTCAATTAATAAACAAAAGTATACCCTATGGCCTAAAACAGAGCATAACAAAACTCTATAAGGAACTGAACAGGTTAGACTAAGCTGACGTCTTATTGACTATCATGACGGAAACATAGCATAAATGCCTTATTAACTAATAACCCCCCAAAAAATAGCATACTAGACCACGGGACAAAGGATCACTGCCTCAGGACGGATCTTCACGTTCAACAATCCCCTAGGAAGTGCGGCACGACCAGGGGGCCAGGGCAGCGTGGGGGGACGCCGATGCAAGGTGGAGATGGCACAGAGGAGCCCCCAAGGTGTCGGTTGTAGCAGCTGTAGGCAAGAGAGACCAGAGAGGGGGAGAGTTGTCTTGGAGGAGCCCCCATCCCCCTCTCTCACAACGGCGACGACGACGGCACACCTAAACGACAAACCCTAGCAAAGAGGTCCTCCTGAATTACCATCTGTTGTGGCACAAGAAGAAGTACCATCCAATGTCACACAACAAAAAATTCCTTCCTCCTCCAATGCCACACATAGTGTTGAAGTTAAAGAAGCTAATGATGAGTAGGTAATTTTAGTTTTTCCATATGCTTTACCTTAAATTATCATGTACTTTTCATTTCAATTGTCACACATATTACTTAGAGTTACCACACACGGTCTGTACAGTTATCATACATAATCCTTGTAGTTATCACACACAGAGACTTATCACACATAATCCTCAGATTTATCACCTATATAATTCTTAGATTTATCATACACATAATCCTTAGAGTTATCACACATAGATTATACAGTTATCACAGATAATCCTTAAGACTTACCACACATACTGTTTGGAGATATCACACAGGTGTACAAATTTATCACACACATTATCTTTTAGAGTTATCATTTTTGTAATTAATGCTTGTTAATCTACTTATGATTACTTACTATTATAGGAGCATTTGAAAGATTTATCAAAATTTGCTCTTGGAGTTGCAGAGTCTATGATAAAGTTCCATGATTTTTCATCTGGTCATTGGATACTTTTAGTGATAGGGTTCCAGCCATAAGGGTTACCGAAGCTGTTAATCTTTTACTTAAGGGCCGAACCTCAGAAGCAATCCCCAGAGAGCCTAGCCAAGACAGTGATCCACAATGGTAGGAAGAATGTGTTCTTGCTGCAGAAGCTGTTGAAAAATTGATTGAGGCCTCGATGAAGAGAGAAAATGTAGAGGAAAGGCTTCCTGAACGTAATGCTGTAGAAGATTTTGTTGGCCCCTCAGAATAAGCTGGTCCAAAGAAAATCCATCTAGAGAAGCAAGATCTATTGAGGGAAATTTGCACACGGGTTCCTTATACACATCACCTTGATATCTCATTGCCTTGTATACAGCACTTTGACTTCTCATTTTGATATCCTTTCCTTCTTAACCATTGTTACCATTAGTAACAATCTGTAATTGATTTCTTTCTTTATTTCTTTCCCTTTTTAATTCCTATAATTGCTCATCTAAGTGTGTATTTATAAAGAGGTTGTCCTCTTATGTTTTTCAAGGAATGAGATCATTCTTTCCCTAAAACCTCTTGTTTGGTATCAGAGCTATAACACTTAGAGAAGCAAAAAGTAATATCATGGCCGATTCATCCATTATAGAAACATCTCTCACCATTCGAAACTTTCATCAGTGTTGAAGCCTTGCAACATTGAAATTAAGCACGTCAAACCTACTGTTATGGAAGTCCCAAATTGTACCACTTGTTAAAAATCTTGGTGTCTTCCATCATCTTGAAGGCGCGAATACACCATCACCATCAAAGATGGTTGCTAAGAAAGAGGAAGTAAATCCTAAGCCCGACATCTGGCTCAATAATGATGGTCTTCTAACCACATGGCTGCTTGGGATCATCAGTGAAGAGGTGTTGTTAGATCTTGAAGACACATCCTCTGCTCAGAAAATTTGGCAATCCATTGAGCACGTCATCTTGCCACAATCAAAGGAGAAGGATGAGTCTTGAGCAATATTTGAGAACCTTCAAAGGACTGTGCGACAATCTTACTACGATTAGAAAGCCTCTCGATGAAACTATTAAAGTCTTTCATCTCGCAAGAGGAATAGGGCCACACTACAAAGCCTTTCGATTGGTAATGCTTTGTAAACCTCCATATCCATCTTTTAATCAGCTTGTTATGTCTCTACAATCCCACGAACAGACTCTTGTATTGGATGATATGAATAACAATCATTTGGAACCACACCAAGCCTTCTACAGTAGACGTTGGAGAGGCCGTGGTCAAGGAGGAAGATTCAATTCCAGTGGTCGTGCATTTGGACCAACAGCACATCAAAACAATTTTGACTCTTCATCGAACCAAAACAACTTTAGCCAAATTGCATACAACCACCAATTCAATGGGAAAAGTGAAGAGAACCACCAATGGCAAAAAGTCCTTTAAAAAGGAAAACAACTCCAATGATCAGGTATGTCAAATTTGTGGAAAAAGAAATCACACAGCAATCAAATGTTGGCGCAGGTTCGATCACTCTATCTAACTAGAAGAACAACTTTCACAATCCCTTGCAGCAATGCATATGCATAAGGACATTGATCCTACACTCTATGCTGACTCAGGAGCCACCAAACATGTTATGAATAACACTAGTAAAGTTCATAAACTCTCTCGTTATCATGGTAATGATTCTTTATATGTTGGAAATGGAAATAGCCTTGAGATATCTCATATTGGTCAAGGAACCATCCAAAGAAAAGATGGTGATCTAAAATTAAGCGAGGTGTTAATTGTTCCTGAAATTAAGAAAAACTTACTTTCAGTTAGTCAATTAACTAAGGATAATGCTTGTCAAATTACTTTTAATTCTAATGAATTTTTTGCTGAGGATGTTCGAGGCAAAGTAATAGCTAAGGGATACAAGAAGGGAGACCTTTATGCCCTGGAAGAACCTCAAAATATGGCTTTAATGGCCATATCTGATAAAACATCTTCAACAGTTTAGGATCATCGCTTAGGACATGCTAGCTCTCGTGTTTTACAGTTTTTGAAAAATAAAGAACTTATCGATATTTCTGAGTGGAGGAAACAACAAACCATTTGTCCTTCTTGTCAAATGGGAAAGAGTTGTAAACTCCCTTTTATAGCTTCCACCATTTCAACTACACATCCTTTAGAAAAACTCCACTGTGATTTATGGGAACCAGCTCCTATTGCTTCATGTCAAAATTTTAGATATTGTGCTATTATTATTGATGATTTCATTCGATACACTTGGATCATTCCACTCAAACATAAATCTGATTTGCAATCAATTTCTGAAATTACAAAAGCTTATTGAAAATAGATTCGATAAGAAAATAAAAATATTTCGAAGTGATGGAGGTGGTGAGTTTACCAAAACTACTTTTGAAACACACCTCCAATAGTGTGGCATCCATCATCAGTTCTGATGTCCTAACACTCCTGAGCAAAATGGAGTAGCTGAAATGAAGCATCGTCATATAGTTGAGACAGGTTTAACACTTCTTTTTCAATCTAAATTGCCCATGAGATATTAGGTAGATACCTTCCTAACTGTTGTTTTTATTATTAATCGTCTTCCTACAGCTAAACTCCACATAAATTGCCCATGAGATCTTTGATGAACAAGTCTTCCCTTTTTCCAAGACACAGATCACTACTCAACAAAAAAATTCAACCGAGACAGACATATATATATACTGATCAAGAAGGTTGGCTTAGAAAAGAGTCTAGAAGAAATACTCCTTGGAACTCTTCTCAAGCTACAGAACCCAGGGCTCATACTCCTCCAATTACTCTTGAGTATGATGATCTGTAAACTACCACCAGATTCTCGCAAGATGAGACGATGAATTCTGATGCACTAAACAGTGAAGATTCAGTCATTGGAGATGACTTTGTTGATGACACAACTCATTCAAATGAATCAAATCCTCCATATAATTCCTCCACTCCAATTGATCATATTCCAACACTAGGAGTTGGTCAATCTTCTCTCCAAGAAAATCACATGCTTCAGTCATCTCAATGACGTTGCTCCCTAAAGCATGCCAACTCATAGAGAATTATCTTTACGACCTGATATTAATCCTACTTTAGCTCTGGAAACAAAGAAACTCAGAGAAAAGAAGCGGACTAGATCTCAGGCTCTCGTTTCAACCAATGAGCTCCAAGAACCTACCTCTTGGAAAAGGGCAATATTGAGTGATATATGGAGCAGAGCAATGAAAGATGAGATCCACGCTCTTTAGAACAACCATACATGGACTCTGGTTCCTCGTCCACCTCTTACTAACGTGGTTGGATCTAAATGGATCTTCAAAACACAACATAAATCAGATGGGACCGTGGACAGACAGAAAGCCAGACTTGCTACTCAAGGCTATACTTAAATAGCAGGACAAGACTATACTGAAACCTTTAGTCCAGTTATTCGTATCACTACCATTCACATTATTCTTGCTCTCTTGGTCAATCAAAAATGGTCTCTTCGACAACTTGACATCAAGAATGCCTTCTTATATGGTGCTGTAAGTGAGAAAGTTTACATGGAGCAGCTCCCTGGATTTAAACATAAACAATTGCCCCATTTTGTCTGCAAACTTCACAAGTCCTTATATGGTTTTAAAAAAGCACCCAGGGCTTGGTTCAACACCTTATCTCAGTTCTTACTTAATTGTGGATTCAGTTGTAGCAATGATGGTTCGTCTTTCTTTATCTTTCACTATAAGTCAATTACTATCATACACTAGAAGAAATGTAGCAAAGAGATTATTGATGCCTTGGAGAAGAGTTTGCCATCAAAGATCTGGGACAACTTCATTTCCTCTTAGGCATGGAAGTTCATTATAAAACCAATGGTCTAACTCTCTCACAGGGTAAATATGCGAAATAGTTACTCAATAAAGCTCAGCTTCAAAGTTGGCTTTCAGTACTCCAATGGCAACAAAAACACAACCATCAAGCCAAGATCTTCAACCATTCGATTCTATGACTTATCGTAATCTTGCTAGCGGACTTCTCTACCTCACGCATGCTCCACCGGATATAGTGCATGTTGTCAACAAAATTTGTCAAAAGATCCAAAACCCTACATATGCTGACTTTAAAGCCATCAAAAGAATACTAAGATACGTTAAAGGTACCATGGACTTTGGACTTCATTTTTCAACCCACGGTTCTCTCAACTTATATGGATTTTGTGATGCTGATTGGGGTGGGTGTCCTACTACATGAAGAATCACCTCTAGATATTGCATTTATCTAAACAGTAATTGTATCTCTTGGGCATCCAAGAGACAGCCTACTGTTTCTAGGTCTAGTGCAGAAGCTGAATACCATACCCTTGTCATATTTACAGCTGAAATCACTTGGATCTACTTTGTTCTTCACGATCTACAAATTGTGCTACCTCAAGCCCCCCAACTATTTTCTGACAACCTAAGTACTATATATATGACTGTCAATCCTGTCTTCCATCCTCGGTCGGAACATATAGGCATTGATTATAACTTTTTTCGTGAAAAGGTGGCATTGGGATCTTTAATAACTCGGTTTGTTAGGTCGGCTCAAAAAATTGATGATGTGTTTTCTAAACTCTTATCTAAAGACACCTATAGACGGTTACACGACAAGCTTGGCATTCGAAGCATTTCTACCTCCAGCTTGAAGAAGGGTATTGAGGGAAATTTGCACATTGGTTCCTTATACGCATCACCTTGATATCTCATTGCCTTGTATGTAGCACTTTGACTTCTCATTTTGATCTCCTTTCCTTCTTAATCATTGTTATCATTAGTAACAATTTGTAATTGATTTCTTGCTTTATTTCTTTCCCTTTTTAATTCCTATAATTGCTCATCTGAGTGTGTATTTATGGAGAAGTTTTCCTCTTATGTTTTTCAAGGAATAAGATCATACTTTGCCTAAAACCTCTTTAAGATCCATGTACTTTACTGCATCATCATTCGATAATATGGAAGAGGTTGATCTTGATATAGCTTCTATTGCTAAAGAAGCTGTACAATCTACAATGAATATTGATTCGGATGATGGGGATGATGAGAAGGAGCATGATGAGGATGTTAAACTGGATGTTGAAAAGGAGAAGCAAGAAGTTTAGATTGGTGCTTCGTTGAAGTCACCATACACAAACAGAATTCTGGTCATTGAATGTCCATTGACAAAACATGGTAATCAGTTGTTGGAGCGGCTCAAAAGTGTTGATGCCGAAAATTGCTAGTAAGTATATTTCTATTTTACTGCACATAGATATTCGTAGTACATTTTTTACATGTGTTAACTAACACTATTAATAATTTGATGCATGGTCAATTTGTCTACTCAAATGAAACAAACCAACTCACAACTAAGGAGTTACAAACGTTGTATACTTCAGAGAGGGTGGAAATCGGGGTTATGAACACTTGAACTAATGTTCCCAATTACTCGTAATTGAGGAGAAGAAAGAGCTCACCGTCAAGAGTTTTCGCCAGCACATATGTTACCGTAAGGAGACTTATACATTTTATTTAATTTTTTTTATCAACGAAGAGAAAATTCTCATTAAAGTATAGCGAAGGCTCCAAGATGGAGCCAAAGGAAATCACCTTTGAACAGACTCAAAGGGATAAAAATTAAACTTGGGGATGGTTTTAACTTACAACCAAACTCTACCAAAGCAATAGTACCAAAGCAAAATAGAAACAGAAAAAGGGCTATGACAAACTAAGCAAAGCCTTTACTGGGTCTTTCTTCCAATCTCCAAATGTTAGAAAACCTTGCGCCGAAGCTAAGTTCCTTTCCAATCCAAAAGTAAAGCTGTCAATCTTCTCAAACACCTCAGAGTCAGATTGTAATGAAGCTTTGAAATTATTTCATTCCACCATAACTAAATATGCCATATAACAATGGGTGCTATTCTGCACCAATTTTTACTCACTCTCCTTGGACCAAGATGTTTCTAGCCAGCCAACACATCTTCACCGAATCTTGAATCGACCAGGTCACTCCCCACCAAGCGAACATTGCCAACAAGACTCTCCAAGCTTTCTCACATTTTAGCAACAGATGGTTAGAATCCTCAAAAGCCCGATCACAAAGGGGGAAAAAGCATGGCCAAAGAGGATGAGGCATACCTCTTTCTTCAAGCTTTCTTCAAGAAAGCACATTGTCACAATTACTTCATGAGCAGCCATCCACACGAAGGCGAGGACCCTTGGCGAAGCGCCAGAAATCCAAAGGAAGCACACCCACGAAGCTTTGACCTGATCACTATTCTCTAGAACCGAATAAGCTTTTGAAATTGAGAAGCCATGAGGATTAAAGACCCACACAAGCTCGTCACTAACTCCAAATCTGGGACTCCACGGGAATAAAATCCTCAGCAGCTCATTCAACACAAGTTCTTCCCAAGCCCAATTCTTTCTTCAAAATTCCAAATGGCAACAAAACCCATCCCAAAAATCCTCAACGTCTCCCAATTTGTCCACACAGAGCTCAAACAACCTTGGGAATTTAATATGCAATATCACGTTGTAAATCCAACAATCACTCCAGAATCTGATGACGGAGCCCGAGCCTAGCCTCCAACGGAGCCCATCATTCCCAAAATGTTAACAAAACTTTACAGCCATGGCCAAGAGCTGAATTTGTTTCGACAGTGGAGACGACATGGAAGAGTCAAAAGCATCCAAATTCCACTCTTCCAAACTCCAACCATACTTAGCACAAATGGCCTTCTTCCAAAGAGTGTCTTTCTCACTCGCGAAGCACCACCACCTTCACGAGTAAGCTATTATTCATCGAGGATAGGCTATGGACTCCCATACCTCCAAGCCCCTTTGGCAAGCACACAGTCTTCCAGCTAATCTTGCATATAACTTTCTTACCATTCGAGCTTTCCCACAAGAACAATCGTTGCCACTTTTCCAATTCTCTAAGAACACCTTTTGGAGCTTTCATAAGAGACATAAAAAATACTGGTAACGCAGACAAAGTCGATTTTAGTCGTAAGATTCTACCTCCAAGTGAGAGGTACTTTCTTTGCAACAAAGCCGATGCTTGCTTATACTTATTTACCACTAGGCCCCATACTGAGAGTCTCTTTGGATCAGCCCCCAAACTAAAGCCCAAATAAGGTATAAGAAGCTTGCAGGCCGAGCAGCCAAAGATCTCCACCAAACTTCCTTCATCTAGATCCCTGGGATTGAACAGGTGCAACTTTGATTTTTTGAAATTGATGCGAAGACCAGAGCACAAATGAAAACCCAAGAACAGACCTTTTAAATTCTCAAGTTTCTGCACCCCACCCTTTTAAAGAAAATCATCGTATCATCCGCAAATTGGAGATGACTAAATTCCGGGCCGTTACTACCTAAGACTACCTTTGCAAATTTTCCTTCTCTTACCCTAAGCTCTAAGAGCTGATGTAACCCTTCTACTGTGAGAACAAAAGGAAACGGGGGTAGAGGACAACCTTGCTGTAGGCCGTTTTTTAACTCAAATTCCGAGTTAGGAGAACCCTTTATAAGAACCGACACTGAGGCCTTAAAACAGTAACTCAACCAGCTCCTCCACCTCCTACCAAACCCCATTTCAGCCAAGACAAATAACATATAATCCCAATCCAATAAGTTATACGCTTTCTTAAAATCTAGCTTTAATAACACCACTTCCTCTTGATCTCCTGAATGAGCTTGTTTGCAATAAACACACTATCTACAAGCTGTCTTTCAACCACGAAACCCGATTGAGTATCACTCACGAGGTTCGGAAGCAAAACCTTAAGTCTGGCAGCCAAGGTCGTCTCAAGTATTTTATACGGAGCCGTAATTAAGCTTATTGGATTGTAGTCTTTGAGAGAACAAGGGGACTTGATCTTTGGGATTAAATTAAAAAAAGTAGAATTTAGAGCCTTCCCCACTTGACCTGTCAGATGAAAGTGTCTGGGCCCGGGTTTTATTTGTCCCCATTGCACGAATCAACAGCAAGCTTCACTTGTTCGATCTTAAACTAATCCTCCAGGTTTCTTTCTTGTGGCACAAAAATTCTGTTGAAATTCAAACCTAGAAGCATCAACATTACCTCTTCTTTCTTCGACTACCGCTCTACAAAATGCTCCGCGGCGTGTAACCTGATTTCTTTTGGGTCAAAGAGAGTGACATCTCTAGCCACTAGCTGTGTGATTTTCTTCTTCTAGCCTATGAAAGTGTCTTGTACACTTGTCTCCGTCCTTGGACCTATAGTTTAGCCAGGAGCTCTGTTTTCTAGAATCAACATGGCACTACACAAGTATGATGAGTCTGTGGTCAGACAAAACCACTGTGTCCCATAATGTTATCACCTCCCCTTTGCCGGAATACATGTTCAATCCCAGCAACCTTGTAAACCGCAACTTCTCTTCAACCTTGGCGGTAAAACTTCTAACTTGGACTTCTGTAGAAAGATGCAAGCCGGTTTTTGTTTGAACAAAAATCCCTCAATCTTCTCTTCTTCTGAACAGAGCTGAGAGGACCTTCCTTGTTATTGCCTTCATTAGTCCCATTTTAAGAGCGAGTTTCATAAACATGAGTGACTGCTTCCTTATTCTTACTCCCTTTTCTTTTTCTTCGTCTCCCCACCGGTGCAACCAAAACGTCTTGTTCATTACTCTGCCTAACCCCTACCTGATCCAATGTATTCCGTGCCTCCTCAGACTCATTTAATTCTGATTCATGAACAAGTGAGTCTTGATTCACACTGTTTGAGATTCCTTTCGAATCCGAAGCCTCTTTGTTTGAGCTACCCTTTCCACTTCCTGTGCTTGCAAAATTTTCCTCATTCTCCTGGGAAACAGACCCAACGGCTAGTTACTTGGGACCCACATCATTCAACAATGGGTCTAATGAGGTTGACCCTTTAGTTCTCTGATCGGCGCTAGTATTGTGGGTTTTGCCAGACAAGCTTACGTGACTGAAATTGGAACCTGAGCTGTAAGAAGATTCTGACACATTTGAATAAGCCCTCTTTACTACAGGAAAACCCATCTAAACTTTCTTCATGGACATGGACAATTTCCAACAGGACTTAGCAATTGCTCTGATAGTTTCTTCACACCAACCATGAACATGTATTCTCTCTATGTAGACCTATTTGAATAAGCCCCCTTTGAAAAGTGAGGACTCCATACCTGATCTTAGGGGGGGAAAATCATTGTTTTAGTCAGGCCAATTCTGTCACCTTCATCGCTCTTCCATAATCTTCATCTGGGCAAGAAATTAGAAAGACCCATTTTCCCAAATCCTAAGATTGTTAAATTGATGATATTGGTGAAAGCAATTTCATGACTATGAATTGATGATATTTTGCAAAGGATAATGTGAAGCATAAGGTATTTGTGTATTCTGAGTTTATGAAATCAAAGTTATTTTGTCGAGCATGTCGGTCGTGTTGTCGCGGAGGAGACCTTCGATATTTTTTCAGTGTTTTTCGCCACTGACAACCATCGGAGCCGGATCCAAAGTCGGGAATGCTTCGTCGTCTTCTGTGTTGAGTAAGAAAATGTAACGGGGACGTCATCTCTGTTTTTGTTTTTTTATTTCTTCAAATTAATAATTATTTTTTTCAATATAAAAACATAAAAAATAAAAAAGTTTAGTAAAAAATTAAGATGTTTTTTAAAATAAAATTCAATGTGTAAAATTTTATAACTAATTTTGTTTTTTCAAAATATATTTTATTTGCATTTTTTTTTTAATTTTCAATTAATTCTTTTTTTACTGTGCAAGGGTATTTTGGACATTTCACATTAAACTTAACAGAGTTATAACGAATGAACCTCAAAACAAGTTTAGCGTAACCATATGAACTTGTCTTAAATTTATAATGGTTATATGAAAATGGGTCATACTTGTATGTAGTCATACGGAATTTTTCCTTTTATAAATTGGTATTCCTGATTTAAGCTTTAGTAATCAAATACTTGAGGAACATGATAAGCAACTATTTCCCATTTCATATAATATGGCTTTATGTTGTTAGTTTTGATACGTTTTATGAATCGAGAAGAGACCCATTAGTAATTGTACAAGGTTGACATTGGTTAAGACCCTGTTTTGTAGTGATTATATAATTATGGTAAAAACAATTGATTAAATTAGGATATTGATGGTAACTGGTAAACTAGCAGAAATGACCGTTTGTGAGTTGTTGCGCACATTGTGGAGTTGAAAAAGAGAGAGATAATTATAAAGCAAAACAGAGGATGATGGTTCCTGTTTTGGTCTGAATTGACAACCTTGAGAATTCAAAAAAAGTATCATTAAAATACAAGAAAGGCTAGAGAGAAGGAGAAGAAGAGAAGGCAAGATCAAATGAGCTTCAGGAAAGCCTACGGTGCTCTCAAGGACTCGACCCAGGTTGGGTTGGCCAACCTCAACAGCGAATTCAAGGTTCTTTTCACATTTCCCTTTCATGTTACAAAAACAAAAGCAATCACTTTCAATGTCATGAAAGAAGCTGTTTCATTTCTCAAGGATTTGGATATTGCCATTGTTAAGGCCACCAATCACGTGGAGCATCCTCCCAAAGAACGCCATGTTCGAAGTATGTTGATATCTTGAAACAAAAATCCGAGCTTGTGTTTTGTGTTGTTCATGTATATATGTTGCTGTGTTTTGTCAGAAATATATTTTGCAACATCTACAATCCGGCCAAGGGCGGATGTGGCATACTGCATACACATACTTTCCAAGAGATTAGCGAAAACAAAAAGCTGGATCGTATAGTCCCTTCCATTGTGTTTGTGTGTTGGTATTCCATGTGATAATGTTTTGAATAGGAATGGATGGCGTTTACAGGTTGCCTTAAAAGTATTGCTAGTTATTCACAGGACACTGAGGGAGGGTGACCTTACCTTCAGAGAGGAGCTTTTGAACTATTCCCACAGAGGTCACGTCCTCCAAATCTCAAACTTTAAAGACGACTCCAGCCCTCTTGGTAATAATATCTGTTTCTTCTTTCTTTCTTTCTTTCTTTCAAACATAACATCTTCTTCTTTCTTTCATGCAGCATGGGACTGCTCTGCTTGGGTTCGAGCTTACGCGCTCTTTCTAGAAGAAAGGCTCGAGTGCTTTCGGATCTTGAAGTATGACATTGAGACGGATCGCCTCACCAAGGTCTGTCTCTATTTTTCTTTGTTCAGGGTTCAGGGTTCAAGGTTCGCCAAGGTCTGTGTCTACTTTCCATTTCACATCATTCGAGTCCACAGGCGCATAGTAGAACGCGGGTTTTGAATGGGGACCAGCTTCTGCTGCAGCTGCCTGCACTGCAGCAGCTTCTGTATCGCCTTATTGGCTGCCATGTAAGAACCGAATAGACATGCAGAGTGTATCTTTTAGATTCTGACCTCAAGTGCCTCTTTTGCAGCCTCAAGGCGCAGCTTATTGCAACCATCTCATACAATACTCCTTGGCCTTGGTATGCATCCACTATGCTCACAATTTCTATCATTTTGGAACTTACTTGACTGAATGTAGGTTTTGAAAGAGAGCTTTAAAATCTACTGTGCCATCAACGATGGAATCATCAATCTTGTGGATGTGGTAACATTTGTGTATTACCATATCTTCTTACAATGCCATATAATAGTTTTCTACGCATTAACTGCCACATCTTCCTCTAGTTCTTCGATATGCCAAAACACGATGCCATAAAGGCGCTCAATATCTACAAGCGAGCTGGCCTACAGGTTCCATGCCCATTCGTTTCTATGCATCTCCTTTTATTTATTTATTTAACTTGGGTGATCATGCTATATATGTTGCTGTTGCCTAGGCTGAGAATCTAGCAGACCTCTATGATCATTGCAGAAGATTGGAGATGGCACGGAACTTTCAGTTTCCAACGCTGAGACAGGTCTGTTTCTTCCCTGAGCTAGACATAGTCATTGATTATCACTACTTACAAACTCTCTTCATTTCCTTCACCGCCAGCCGCCTCCGTCATTTCTCCAAACAATGGAAGAATATATGAAGGAAGCTCCTCAGATAGGTTTGGTACAACACAGATTGGTACACATCCTTCTCAGATGTCTACATTACTTGGGAGTTTATTTGTCATCTATAATATATATCCATTCCACAAAACAATAGGAATTTCATGAGCCACAACACCTGAGTGATGATGAACTTGACAAGCCCCAAGAGACAGTTGAAGAGGAGCTGATACCAAACAAGGAAGAAAATAAGGATCCACCTCTGATGCCAACCGAAGAAAATGGAGGGGATGATGATCTTCTGGTAAGCTCTACAATTCTCCGGCGTCTGCTTTGTGGAAATCATGAATATGTCGTATGGACTCAGGGCTTGGCTACTGAGATAAACCCGAAAGCTCGAGAGATAGAGGAAAGCAATACATTGGCTCTTGCAATAGTTCCAAATGGTATATTTGCAGACTTTGATTTAGTTGCTGTTTTCTTACTTCATATCATATAAATCATATGTGGGCTCAATGGTGTAGGAAATGATCAAGCTTCAAGCTTTGGCGATCTGAGCGTGCTGGATGATTCTTCAGGATGGGAGCTTGCAACGGTCAGCACACCCAGCAGTATCAGCAACACCAATACTACATCAGAACCCAAATTGGTTAGTTCCTTTTGCTACGTCTTTCGGATTTTAACGGAACCAAACCATGCTAAATGGACGTCAGGAGTGCACATGTTAGTTCATACACACCTTAGACTCATGACATGTTAGACTAGTGTTTTTTGGCCCTTTTCTATCAATTATCAGCCCATTTCATCTAGAAGATTGCCCTGTTGAAGTGTGTGTCCTACATCTTAGGGTTTCTGGCTATCAGCACCAACTTTTAGATGCGTTGTGCTTCAACATAACATCATAGATGACTTGATATTAGGCATGTAACTCGTACGTCTTTCTTACCCTATTAATGGTCTATGTCCATGGTCAGTTGCATTATTCCATTTGCACGTGGACTTTAAGTTAAACGAGTTGTTTGATAAGCATATTGTTGCATTAATCTACCAGGTTGAACTTTTGGGTTGAGTCGAACTTAAACATGGCACTAGAGTTGGATTGATATTGGCCTATGACCTGTCCATGTTTCTTGTCTCATTAGTAATCCATGTGTAAGGTCCGTTATGTGTCTCTGGATTTGCATGTGAGGGGGAGTATTCAAGTGTGTGTTCCACATCGAACATATATTGATGCATCCACCCATTAACTTGAGCTTTAATTTGGACCGAACTTTAATATAGTATTAGAGCTGATTTAATATTGGGCATATGACTTGTTTGTGTTTCTTGCCCCATTAATGGTCTATGTGGAAGGTCCATTATGTGTGTCTGGTTTTGCACATGACAGGGAGTATCCAAGTGTGTGTTCCACATTGAACGTATATTGATGCATTAATCCATCAACTTGAGCTTTTAGGTTGAGTCGAACTTAAACATGGCACTAGAGTTGGATTGATATTGGCCTATGACATGTCCATGTTTCTTGTCCCACTAGTGGTCTATGTGGAAGGTTCATTGTGTTGGCTGGATTTACACGTGAGGGGGAGTATTCAAGTGTGTGTTCCACATAGAACGTATATTGATGCATTAACCCATCAGCTAGAGCTTTTAGGTTGAGCCGAACTTAAACATGGCACTAGAGCTAGATTAATATTGGCCTATGACCTGTCCATGTTTCTTGTCCCATTAGTGGTCCATGTAGAAGGTCCGTTGTGTGTGTCTGGATTTGCATGTGAGGGGGAATATTCAAGTGTGTTCCACATCGAACGTACATTGATGTATCCACACATTAACTTGAGCTTTTAGGTTGGGCCGAACTTTAATATGGTACTAGAGCTAATTTAATATTGAACACATGACGTGTTCATGTTTCTTGCCCCATTAATGATTCAAGTGCAAGGTCCATCGTGTTGTTTGACTTGCACCTAAAGGGGAATGTTGAAGTGTGTATCCCATATTAGAAGTACGTGGATGAATGCACTATTTGGTAAGCATTTTGGGACCTCCGCCTATCAGTTCGAATTTTTAGGTGAAAACGGTCTTTAACGTACCCAGTTCACTTATTAGGATAGTTTACAATCTCGAAAAAGACACATTTGATGCGACACTGATTTAAAAGACTAACTCCATTAATAATTTGTATCGAGGTTCACACGTTAACACATATCAGTATGGAAACATCATATAAGTTGTTCTTTATTAATTTGGTTTCAGGGTGGAGAATTCAACAAGCTATTGTTGGACAGCTTGTACGAGAATGATGCTGCAAGAAGGCACTTATAGCTACAGAATGCAGGTTATGGGCATGGACATGGATACGAGATGTCTGTCCAAAACCCCTTTGAAGAACAACAACTAAAACTACATCAACATCACGATCCATTTATGATGCCCAACAGCTTTGCGCCCCCGACAAACGTGCAGATGGCACTTGCCAAGCAACAACAACATCTGATGTTGCAGCAACAGCATCAATATCATCCACAACAAGACATCACAGTGCCTTATCAATCTCCTCAACAAATGCAGCCAACAGGTTCCAATCCTTTTGGCGATCCCTTCAGCT
>JAYMSW010001704.1:0-15607 GCA_036897725.1 Erodium texanum | reverse complement strand
AAGGTGGGAGCATCTCATTTTCAGGTTGTCTCCAGCTCCTCGGCTTCTGTGTTTTTGAGGCTTGTGTCGGAATTTTCTGGCCTTCTATCATGAAGATGAGGTCACAGTACATTCCCGAGGAGGCCAGAAGCACCATCATGAACTTCTTCCGCATCCCTCTCAACATTTTTGTGTGCATTGTGCTGTACAATGTAAGTGCATGCTTTATATTATACTTGTGCACTGAGCTGAGCCATATTTACCCCAACCCCAATCACATTTGTTACTTACTATATATGTTTCACTGCCATATTTACCCCAACCCCAATCACATTTGTTACTTACTATATATGTTTCACTTTGAAGGTTGATGCATTCCCCATCACAACTATGTTTGGCATGTGCTCGTTTTTCCTCTTCCTGGCCTGTTTCTTGCAACGTCGGCTCATGCTCGTTGCAGACAGAACAAGTAAGCATACACATTTACTTCTTTTTTTATCACTTTCATGATTATTAGATACAAAAGTACACATGTAATATTTTTTAGCTCACCTGATAAAATCCCATATACACTTGGCGAATGCATATATTGCATTTTTAATCTCGTTTTTTGTGGCACATTCAAATGTCAGATACAAAAGTGTTTCAAAAAATATATATTAGATACAAAAGTACACATGCATTATTTTTTTGTCCACCCGATATAGACTTGACGGATGCATATACTTCATTTTTAACCTCATCCTCCCATATTTGTTTGGAGAGTATTCCAATTTAGTCCCAAAAGCACGTCAATTCGTTTTGATTTAATCTCCGAACGATCCAAATTAGGGCTAGTCCCAAAAGCATGTCAATTTGTTTTGATTTAATCTCTGAACGATCCAAATTAGGGCTAAGTAGGAGCAAAATAGTTTTAAGGACTAAATACACTCGAGGACTATCTTGGAACTTTTGCCTATTTCTTTTGATAGAATCGCCGTGCTAACAGTGGATATTGTTTGTATCATTACAGAGTCACAAGAATGGAAAGAAAAGGAGACTGAAGTAGAACCACTGAACATCTAAATGGATGCTCAGCAATTTACTTACTGTCTCAGTTCTTGTCAAGTTTTAGATGTAATCAAATTTTATAGCTGAGGTTGTTACCAAAAGTAGAAGAACACACATCATTGTGCCCAGCAAAGAGGACTTAGGAGAAGAAGACACAATGTGACTTCAACTTTCATAGTTAAATTTTTATTTGTATTGAAGAGATATGGTCATCACAATAAGTACCATTTATATCTCCAGCATTTATATATGTAATTCCAATGTTATTATTCTTTACTATTATATGAAGCTTGGATCTACTCTTTTGCTTCCTTTTTTAGTTGAAACAGTGGCAGATACATATGTTCTTGAGTTTTTCATATTTAGTCTCCTAACTATTTTTTTTTCCGTTATTTAATATTTCAGTTATTTCCTTTTGTTCCGACTGTGATGATAATAGCGGAGCAAAAAAATCTTTCTCGACTGTATTTCTATGTTAATAGATAATTAAAAAAACGATTGAATCCTAGTATAGTTTTAGGACTAAAAAAACGTGACAAAATGAGATAAATTCATATTCCAAAACATATTTCAAAGTTTAAAAGGGAGCACTTGAGGAATGCATGTATCTACTCATTTGCTGTTGACTGACCAACATGCATATACCCAGGGGCATTTTTGTCATTTTGCTCGAAAACCACACAAAGTTGAAGAGTAAAACTTCATAGCAATGCCAGGGCAGATTGAATCAAACTCCCCAACTTACCTCTCAACCCAGAAACAGTGTTCTTCAACACATCAAACTCTCTCGAACCAAACTCCTCCTGCAGACCCGAGACCTGTCGTTTCAAGTAACTCCTCACGCTCACGTCTGCTACATTGATCAGCCTCAGACCTGCATTGGTATGCATAAACTTTGTCACCAGAAACCCAGCAAGGACTTGCTGATCCGCCTTCACGAGCTCTGCTACAATGCACGGGAACAACACCCTCATGAACAGAACAAAATCATCTTTCACCTGCTCGATTGACAGCTTTGATTCTTGGCACTGGCGTGACAAGTTCCCAATCAGATAGCATATGTAAGAGAATGTGGTACCATATGGAGATTGAGTGATGATGGTAGAGATGAGCCCGGAAGAGAGTACAAGTGTTAAGAGCTCTTGGTCTCTGCTTATAGCCTCTGTGATCCCTCCTTGTTTGAGCTTCTCTTCTACCTGAGCCAAGCTCTGCAGATTTATCGATTCGTAAGGGAGTAAAAGCGATACCTTTAAGGCCATGAAAGGGTTTATCTTGAGGATTATCTCGTTCAAGCTCTTGGCGTCATCTTCGTTAAGTAATGTCAATGTCCCGGTAGATTTTGAGTCTATTAGTCTCAAGATGTCTCTGAATCTTGATAGAGTCACAAACTTCTTGAAGATCACTAACCAGCAGCTGTGTAAAGGATGGATCGAACTCTCTTTAGGTTTCTTCTCAACGGGCTCGGGTTCTTGAAAGCTTTCCCAACCTTCATCGTCCCAATCATCGTTGGCCCAGTTCGATACTTCACTCGAAGCTTCCTCGTCGTTCTTGGTAACAAAAAGCCCCTCCCATTCTCCCAAAATGGCTAACATAGCGTTGAAATGAAGGTCTGTGTTGGCGGATTCAGACAGCTTCAAGAAGCAAGAAACTGCAGCTTCTACGCTCGAGAGATCATCAGTGGTGATTTCTGAAGTTGGGGATATAGCTGTGGCGAGCTGAGATGATTTGAGAGCGACTAAAGTGCTTGTGAACCTGCTTGACGGGTCTGTCTGGCCCGTTACACCCAAGCCCTCGTTGAGGGCAGACTCAGTTGCTTTGGCTGCATAGTCCGACCCATCCCAGCCTTCCCATGGCAGAACTTTGGATTGCAAATCCGAAGAAGACAAAGATGTGATGCTTTTACCTGAAATATGTTGCATAAGCTCCAAAACATAGACTCGAACATGATTTGGTAGCTGGAGATTATCAGAGAACTTGGCCATTCTTCTCCAAACAGCGTGCCTGACGCTATTCAAGAGCTCGGGATCGTTCTCAATCTTGCTTAAAGACGACAATAGTTGAAACAAGTTCTTGCGAGTTGAAGCTTCAATTTCACTGACCAAATCTTGAAGAATCGGTTCCAATATGTTTAAGTACAGGTGAGGAAGATCCGAGGAAGATACAGCTTCAGTGAACACTTCTGCAACAGAGCTGAATCCACAGCCAGAAAGAACCATTTCTCTGCAGAACACAAACATTTCTTCAGAAAACTCGCTAACCAATCCATAATTCAAATACCCAAGAATCGTTCCCCAGCCCTGACTCGGCGAAACACTATCCTCCACAACAAGCTTCATAAAAGCCCTCAGAAAACTCATCAAGTTCTCAGGGTTGAACACAAGACTCTCCTCTGAATCATCACGTGAAGCAATTTCTTGCATTTCACCCGTCAATCTGATCCAGAAATTTAAAATGAGGATGAGGCATTCCTGCCATGAAGAGTTATCAGGCAAGCTCTCCCAAGAACCATAAAGAGGAATCATTATAGTGAAGTACTTCTTCATGATGTCAAAACTGTCTGAATAAGTCAACAATCTGATATACTTTCTGGATAAATCGTATGTGTGCTCGAGTTGACTTATCAAGCCCTGAAGATCATCGGGGCTTTGGGTATTCAAATGAGTCCTAGCTCGATCTTCCAAAGACTTCAACATGGTCAGAACATAATGTTTGTATACATCTTGCCATGATATAAGACCTTCGGTCATGGAATCAGAATCCGTACCAGAGAATGTCTTAACCATTTCAGCCAGAGCTTCCAAGCTGAACTCATCGATGTGTGAGTATACTTCATTGCTGAAGCACTCTAAGTTCAACCCACCGAGTCCAGCAATGTTCTTGAAGTTCAGGTCCTTGACGAAGGACACTCTTTTGCATTCTTGCTTGATGACCTGGTAGAGACGGGCTAGCTCCAAGCTTGATAGATGGGTTTGGGCTTGATTGGAGTGCATTGCTGGTAATGATTCTTGGGTTTCTTCTAACTGCAAGTAGCATTCAGAAAGAAGGCTGAATACAAGAGCAAGGCGCTGTTTGTTGCATCCATCGACCGTAGGATACACAGTCGACGAAAGAGCTTTGATGGTTCTTGAAGCATGACCAAGTATCTCTCCTTTGACTTCAGAAATTTCAGACTCGATGTCATTGTTGGTCCAAACTTCAGAAATAAGGATCGAACAAAGGTACTGTAGTAACACCTGTTAGCAAAAAAAAAGACATGTAATGAGTCAATACAGTCGATACCTTGAAAGATAAATGCATGCAAATCCACGTACCTCAGACCGATTTAGATTATAGGTTTGGACTAATCTCAGTACGTCCTTCAAGATATGCTTCTTCTCTGATTTCACTGAATCAACTAAGGAAAGAACAACGCTTTCGATGTAGTTTGAATCTCCAGACAAGAACCGTGCAGTGTCGACACCGGGAATGATTTGCTCTAATGTTCTTGAATGATCAGCAACGCGCTTCTGTTCTTCGATTTTCAGTTTCCATTCTCTCCAAAATGTGGATTGCACTTGGTCAAATTTATCTAATTCTTCTGGATTCATGAGAAGTAACACAACAACCAAAAGATTAGCATCAAAACATGGATAAAATATAGGGTCAATTACACCTAGCTACACCAAAGTTCCAAATTCGTTTTGCAGCTGTCTTAGGTTGAAAAAAAATTAAAGTTCACATAGGTCTTTTAAGTACAAAAATGCCCTCGACCCGAGTCTCAAAAGAGCCATATTTTATCTTTTTAATAGTTTTATCTTTTAAGGGGTCTTTCTACACACACTCAACTGATTTTTTTACATATAATCAAAATAATTTGGGTTCTTTTTTTGAAACTAGGGTCAAAGACATTTTCGTCATTTTGTGGTGAAAAATAGTTGCGTGATTTTTTTTGAAATCTAAGGTACGTGCAAAACGAATTCGAAACTTAGGTGTAGCTGGTGTAATTAACCCTAAAATATAACAAACAATATTTTTAGCATATATCAGAGCAATGAAAATATAAAATTATAAAAACAAGTAGAGACAATAACCAGAACTAAGCGGTGTGTGCTTCTCTTTGAACTTCCTCAGCAGCAGCTCCCTCCTCTGAGCAGGACCTTCACACTTAGCTCCTGAAGTGTGTAATAAGCTATATATCATCCCTACATTCATGATGCTACAAATCTCATGGTAATCCTTCCTCGTCCTCAGTTGCTGTTCTATGATTTCAACGCCGCTAAAGGCATCCTCGAGATTCAACAAGAACGAGCACCCCATAACATCTTCTTCTTCGCTAGCAGGTGGTTCGATAATTGATTTCGCCAGAGAAGCAATTAGATTGTCTTTTGGAGCAAACCCGTTACGGGCCAGCCATGAAAGAATAGTCACTATGGCTTGTGTTCTTACACTCCCATATTGCCTTCCGGGCATTAGCTTCTTACCATGTTCTGCTTCCCTACTCAATTCAAGCAGCCATGGAAGCTGAACAGAAGAAAAAGAAGCAATCTTTCCATCTTCTTTCAGAATAGATTCCCAATCAGTCCCACTCTCATCAGGAAATTTTGCAACAGTGGAAAAAATGTTTTGGATCTTACTGAAATTGACCTCTAGATCATCAAACAGACCAGAGCCATGTCTCCGGTGGTGGAAAGGAGAATCAAGACGTGAGGGATGAGGCGAATCTGTCCCCGTCAGCATCATCAATGTTTCGCACTGTCCTTGCAAATCTAGATCTTTCCAAGCATGGAGAAGCTCACCGACGGATTCTTCATCACAATGGCTCAAAGCAAACCCTAACAGATGCTTTCTTGAACTTGTATCCATGTTGTCAAGGGCAGGGCCTCTTGCTATTGCAGCGCATAAGTCCCAAATTAGGCCATGACCTTTTTTGGCCAAACCAAGGCAAAGATCAAATGCTAATTGCAGATCACCAGTAACTGCAGCTTCTCTAGCTATAGCTTCCTCAACGGCTGAGATTTCATCGGGAGAGTTCAATCCAAGAAGTCTGGAAACCTCAATAAGGTCATCAACATCGAGGTAGGCTCCAGCTTGGCTGCTGATTGCCATTTTAATGATTTCCATAGGATCTTTGATTTGTCTGAACTGCATTGGCAGAACAATCACCCCGAGGTTTGGAAGTTTAACACTAAGAGCCTCGATAATATCAGCCTCTGCTTTAACATTTCTGCTACTTGGATATAGATTCAGACATTCCTTAGCCTTCCATATCTGAAAAAAAGAGCACCAGAACACAATTAAAATGTATATTTGTAGAACGCTGGCAAGGCACCAATACATCCTTTATGGATGAATATAATAACATATAAGTCAATAAACATTAGGGGGAATTCCTTAAAACTATGAATAGCCCACTAACAGAAAATTACCTTTTGTTTGGAACACTGTACCTTATGGAAAATCCCCTCAAAATGGACGGAAATGACATAATATTCCGTTGAAATGGACGAAATATTTTATTTTTCTTTTCAAAATGACATAATTGCCCTTGAAATGAAACAAATAAAAGAAATTATAGAAGGAAGAAAAAAAACTAAATGTTCAGGAGGCAATTCAAATCATTTATATTATTATTTTAATTTTAACTATGGAAAAATTGTTAAGTTTCAAAAGAGTCCAGGGGCAAAGTGGCAGTTTGTTTTAAAACTAACATAAACCTAACTGTTTACAATTTTCCAAACAAAGGATATGTTAAAGTTCACATTTTATTCATGGGGTAGTTTTCCATCCGTGGGCAATTCATAAGGGTAGATTTAAGGACTTCCCCCTAAACATTATGTAATTACTGAACTGTATGGAATAAATATGTATCAACTCATAGTGAGGCATCTTAAATCCCCACCACCAAAAAAGAAAAAAACTCGTCTTGTTCTACTTACTTCTGAGCAAGCAAGACTTGAAGCGGAGAAGAAATATTCCCTCGCAGCTTGAATAACAATATTTTCAGCCTTCTCTGATGCCAAAGCAACTGAACTTGTACCCTTCAAATAGTTTTTTGCAAGAGAAAACTTCCCAGCTTTCAGCAGTCCTCTACAATATTCCATCAACATATACTCCAAGTCTAGGAAAGGAAAAGCTTTCTCCCTTAAGCACTGCATGTCTCTCCACATGTTTGCCCAATCATTATCCGAGCGACCTGGTTGCTTTCGTATAAATTTTGAGAGTATAAGGCGGATAATTTGCTTTACACCTTTTTCATCTGTATGAGCCTCTAGGAAAAAGCTCACCGGCTTTGGGACCTACATATATGAAGGTATGATATCTTATCACAATCCGCTTGATGTAAGAAAACATCAGCCACTACCAATGGATATACATGCCTCAAAAAGAACTTAGATATCTAAGACTAACACTACATAAAATAATTTTATGAATTATTATGGATCAATGATGTCACTTGGAGATGATTTGTTATATTTATATGTTTCTGAGAAACTCTGATATCATTTACTCAAACCCTGAAAGAGAGAAGATGGCTTAAATAAAGAAGCATATAGAGCAAGATATTGAGCCACTGAATACAGACAAACCTAGATATTGAGCCCTATGACACCACCCATATAATACTTGGGATAATCTCACTCATCTACCCTTAAATGTGCACCTTTCTCAATCAACTACCCCTATGTTTTAAAAGTTTTTGACAACTCCCTTAAGTTTTTTTTAGTCTCAATTTACCTCGATTCCATCAATTTTTTTTCATACCCAAAATTTGACGAAATTGGGGTAAAATAGACTATAAAAACTAAGGGGTAGTTAGTTGAGAATGGTGCATACTTAGGGGTAGCTGAATGAGATTTTCCCTTAATACTTTTATGTAAGGTCAATTGTGAGCGAGACATTTTATCATCCCAATTACTAAAGCAAGATAACACTATTTTCCCAATGAGCGCACCTGGTAAAATGCTAAAAGCCTCCCCGCTTCAATATGACCTTCTGCCAGTTTAGCCCTTTTCTCAAGGCCCTCAATGCGGTATTTTTTATCTACAACTGCAAGTTCAACACTCTTCATTATTATAAAGAACAAAATTATGAAATATCATTGAATATGCATGAATTAAAATCTGTGAAACAGAACTAACCTTGATTTTGTGGAAGCATTGACAATAGGGATGCCATGGTATTCCATTTATCCATAGCCGTGCAGGAATATATGCATTGCAGACCACAATCCACAGCTTGAGCATCATCCTTGAAAAAACGATTAGTTTCAATGCCTTTTGATCCCTCCTCTATCACAATCAAGCATAAGTCTAATCTATTTTCAACAGCAATTTCTCGCAGCCAGTTAACCAGAAATGATTGAGACATTGAGTTCAGGTCATGACACCTCTTCTGCATAAATGGAACAGCGTGCTCACGTAACTTTTCAATCACATTCTCCTCTTTCACTCCCTTCAGCATCATTCGGAACTTTTCATAGTCAGATAATTGCTCCCAGGCAACAAGACTCATGGTGAAATTCACATCACTATCGTTGTCATCAGAATAAATTAGCTGGTGCAAGTATGAAATATCCTCATGGAATTGCTGCAGCTCAAAGATACCTTTGCGACAAGCAAACTCGACCAAGGACAGAGAATTATCTAGCTGCCCACTAAAACTGTCAATATCTCTAGCTCTGTTCCTGTACCATGTCGAAAGTTCATCAACCGATGGCCAGAAAGAGCCATGGATCCGCTTGACAATAGGTTCAGTCTTGATCTGGATCCCAACCTCATGATTCTCAGGTAATTTGTTGATAAAGCTTACCATCTTTTCACATTCAACCCAGTCTTCTTGCCTGACGGCTGTACCGGCAGGAGGAGACCTTCCCGGAAGAAGCTGCCCATATGTTTGTACAGGAACTGTTTCAGGCACAGCAGCTAAAATTTCCAGCCTGCAAGAGGCCAGAGAATAAGGATGGCGCTTAAAAAGTAAGTTTAAGGCCCCGATTTTTCCACTTTCGGCCAGTGCTGTGGCAGCTTCACTTATATGTATAACACGAAATTTACTATATTCCTGCACAGAAAACCTGCACGGGGTTATATGTCATTAAGCTCTGAATTAGTAGAAAAACAAGACAAATGAAACTACAACAAAGCATACAAGAAGCTGTAAGAGATATGTCATAACAGGGCAGGGGCAGGTGTCCTATATCATCAAGTACAAAAGTACTTAAATTCCATTAAAATGTTTGGTTTTCAGGTGGATGGAGAGAAATTTATTTGTTAGTTTTTTTTAATGTGAAAAAAACAGTGACAAGGAATGGTGTGTCTCGGATTACTCATGAATCTAGTTTTCCAACATGTATACCAATAGATATAGCTTGTGAAGAGTATAATACCTGCCCATATTTATACCAAGATATGTCTCGAGCCTGTCTCTGAATTGCAATAACTGAAGTCTAGCCATGCGGAAGTCCCAATTTTGGCTACAGTCTTTATCTTCAAGCTCAGAAAACCTATATTGGTTAGTTAAGCGCAACCCATGTGCCAGCAAAGCCTTCACAGCATCTTCTATAGGTCCAACTCTATCAACACACTCTGAAATCACAAAAGCTTGATCCTTTACATTCGACAAAAACATGTTTATTTCATTTAGTCCTTGCCCAGAACTCAACCATTGTGCTTTTAGAACTTCATCTTTATCCAAACCATGACTGTCAGCAAAGTTCACAGCAGCCTGGTATTCTTTATTCCTAATTAGAATATTATACATATCGGGAACAGATCTCTCAGAAAATGATATCAACCTCCAGCGCAAACTAGAAATGTCACACTGATCAAATTTATCTTCAGTGATCCACTCTACATTATGCAACTCATCCGCTTCAGATGATGTAGTTGCTAAAAGAAAAAGATGTCCTCGAATGTGTCGCACTCTTTCTAGAACGGCCTTAGAATACAGAGTATTACTCTCCTGAACTTTTAAATCACCACTAATGTTAACCATGGTGACAATACCACTGCTTTTGGCAAGTGTAAGTATATCATCAGACCACCACGTAAAATCCACATTATCAATTAAAACATTTCTTCCTCCGCTTGACAAATTATCCGTTAACTGTGAAACTGAACTGCGTTCTTCATCCAACTTAAAAATGCTAACACATCCAGTCACACCCAAAGTAGCAACGAATTTGCAATGAGGTGAAATAACCACCTTAGGGTATGCAAGTGGACCCTTGTAACCTTTTGGTTTGGAATATACACCCTCAAACTGAGTAAAGCATAGTTGCTCCAGATCTAATGTTTCTCTTCTACGCCATAGAGAAAGATAACATGATCCTGGAAATTATAAGAATAAAAAGCATAATCAATTTCAGATCCAATAGCATTTGAAGATTGTATTTTGCATGAATCAGAATTTTCATATTTTTGCCTACAATCAACAAAGATGAAAAGTGAATTAAAGAGCCAACAAAAAAAAAAACATACCAGAGTTCTCGCTGGAAGTTAGTGAGGTGCTGATGGAACTACTAATGACAGCAAGCAAAAATGGTTCTGATTGGTAGTCAAGGCAGAAAATATTGTTAGGGAGTGGTCTTTTCAGAGTTAAGACACTATTCGAGAGGCCTGTAGTGGAATTTGAGGCGCTTGGCTTCTGACTGATCTCAGTATGTTGGAGGGATCCATCAGATGTAACAACAATGAAACTACACCTGCAAACCACTACATTATCTTAAACAGGCGATCAATAGTCTAGTAAAACAAAACTCAATTTAAGTAAATATACACTGCTTATGAACTATGAATTCAAACCATTAATCAGAGCTGCAACTTGTTTATCCATGGAACAAAGAATAAAGATGTTATACAGTTGTATTTCTTTGTTTATCTAGAAAATCAAGAGCCGGGTTTGACTTTAAAACTAGATTTTTGGGTTATTGGATAAACGTCTGACACGCCTAACATTAACTAATAGCACTTAATGCATATTCAAACAGATGTTACAGACATTAAGGGTTGAAAAATTGGAAGAAAAGCACTTACAAGGTAGGTTTTGGGATATCAGAATCATCTTGTGCAATCAGGCTAATTATTGGTAATGAAACTTTTAAATCCCTTGTTGTAATTCTTCTTAACTCTTCACCGTTTGCTTTGATAAAATAGAGTGTATCAGTGTCACCAACAACTCCCAGAACATCATGAGATTCCAACCAAGTCCCGATATTAAATGTGCCATTGCGACTACCTGATGTGTGTAGCAAAGTAAGAGCATTGTTATGACCCAATGCATACAAAGTTTCTAGCATACACAAGTAGTGTGCTAAATACGCTAGCACCTTTTCTTTTTCGAAGTGTATTACTTAAAACAATGACTTCAGAATCCATATCAAATTATCAATTAATGCCTATTCATACCAACCCAACTTAAACCTGTATTAGGCTATCTAATTGGTTGAAAATTGTCATCGAGGATTCAACATAGTAACCATTAAGTCCATAACATGTTCTAATCGCATTAATATGATTCTTGCTCACATATGATTACAGATGAATAATAAAAATAACAATAAGATACATTGTGTGATAACTTAGAGCATGTAAGTCATACTTGTAAAGATGCCAAATGGCTCCTGATAGTCATCCTCCTTCCGCAAAAATGTTATTTGATTACCAGAAGCTACGGCAACACGTTCACCAGTCCGTGAGATAAACAATGATATACACTTCTTCAGTTTTTTCGGGTGCCTGTTTCCACTCCATTTCTCTCTTAATTGACTTACACCTTCATTTTATCAAGAGAAACACTGTGATAAGTGTGTACTTCAACAATTACATAACCTTAATATCAACATTCAATACCTGAACATGCCACATCTCTAATTCAACACAACAATCCCAATTTTGATTTTTGACAAACACCCATTATTTATCATCGCATCACATGCATAGCTATACAATAATTATACCTAACAACATTGGAAATTAAAATCTGTGAGGTTCTGAGATACCTGGTACCGAAAGCATTGATAGAAAACCTCCTCCTTGAGCATGTTCCTTGGTCTGGACAGATCAAAAATTACACAAATCAATGGTGTGAGCAAAGAAAATCAGAAAATTTAGAGAATTAAATGGTTTCATCGTCCAACCTGCTGGGGAGGGTAATTGGAAACGTAAGGCTTGGAAGCGTGAACACTTGTCTCGTAGAGCACTAGCGTTTCGGATTCGGATTCCTCCATGATTTACAAGATCTCGAACCCTGCGGCTCAAATCTGTGAACAAAAACACAGACATCTTTTCAATACCAAATCGCCGCACGCGAAAGCAGGAAAGAGATTGAGAAGAGCTCGAAGAAGATACGAATCTGAAAATTAAAATTCATGAAGATTGTGAAGCTTACTCGTTTTTCTCTAGGGTCCTTCAATGGCGTTTGAGATTTTTCAACAGTCATGGACACGAAGCTTGTCGATCGTGAACTAAAGAAGAAGACAACTCTACTGAGAGAGAAAGGGAGGACAAACGATACGCCGTTTCAGCTCCGCTTATTAGAAGGATGGTGATGTAGTAAGTTAGTAACTAAAAGTATTGGGCTCAACAGGTTTTGAACGGGCCTAAAGACCAAACTCACGGCCCATATATGTCCTTGGACTGAACGGGCCAGATTGAAACCCATATAACATGCCATTTGTCATATCATATCTAAACTATTCCTTTTCTTTTTGTCATGTAAATTATATATCAAACATAAACTTATACTTATTGATTAGTTAATAGAATAAACATTACAGACTTTACTATCCAGACAGTGTATTAAACGTACACGTGGGATAACACGAGACAAACAATTCGAATATTGACATTATTGTGATCATCCAGATTCAATCTAACTCGAATCATAATATTATTGTGCCTACCGATAGTCTATCCCTAGCGGTTAAAAAAAATAACTTTCTTAACTATTAGATTAACTTGATGAGTATCTAAATTATATCCTAGTTAATAAATACTGTATAAAAACAACGGCATTATCGAGTCTCTACAGATTAGACTCTAGCTTTGATAAGATCTTTCTAGTTGACCCAAAACCTAAATCATTAGCTATTATGGGGCCATGAGAATGGTTGACTTTCTTCAGCATATATACCTACATGGATAATGAGAGACAACATCAAATAATTGACATTTTTCAGCTCATGGACCAATTCACAATATAGGATCTTATCATGATCACGTCTTGTGGAGTTACGAATCTATATGCAAATCATAATGCACGCGACAATAATAATGTCACATCTTCATGCTGCTTAGTGGAAAGCGCCAGACTAATTGGACGATTCACCTAGTTGTTCAGACGCTTCCTCTGGTTTACTATCTTTTGGGCGCCTACAATGGGGATGTGTTGGGCAACTCCATAATTGCCCATAAAATTTTATTGGAATAGCCTGATTGAAACACTCGTTGTGAATATTTCGCTATGATTGTAAAGAAATACAAGTTGTTAAAAGAATGAAATCTCAAATGAAGACCAACGTTACCAAAAACCCTACAGAGATTAAAATTGAGTTAAATACTTATTCTCACAAGAATTTGTGAACATAGAGAAAACATAATTGAGTCAAGATATCAATATATCAAATCAATATATAGTATTGACCATTAGGTAAGGTCTTTTTAGTAAAGTTGAGCATTTTTTTCTTCTTCTTACAACATCTAATGTTAAAACTACGATACATCATGTGCTTGGGAGTAAATGTGAGGGCATAAAAATGATGAATTATTCATATAAAACAATCAAATTAGCATACTATGTTAAAATTCGTATATAACCCGTTGTTTTTGTTATTCTTTCAATAAAAAACACTTCAATTTTATTCTCGATATAGTTATTGATGTTGATCGTCACGTGGGAAATTGTTTGGGAAAATCAAACATTATCAAGTCATAAATTCAAAGTATATATTAACTTTTATGTGGGCTTTATCACATAAGGATGGTCGCAGTCCTGAGCCTAATTTTTTATTTGTTCACGGCTCTAGGAAATGTACCATGTTGGCTTCCTAGGAGACTCGACAGAACCTTGTCTCCAATACCATTGGTGGGGAGAACTAGGCCTTAGTAAGGAAGAACACACAACAAGAAACTTATAATGTATATATAGGTCACCTCATTTGACTTGAAAAAACTTATCTATCGGATAATCAGTTCAAAGTGTATATTATTTTTACTATAGTCCTTAACTTTCAACATGAGACTCCTGACTTACATACGAAGAGCCTTGTAGGCAAAGAACATATGAAGAGAGATATATTCTTATCTTTATTTATTGACAATTGGAACCTTTCCAAAAACTTATAGATTCGGTGCTAAATCGAGCAACATGAACATTTTGTTTTTCCCAAACAATAATGTCATAATTGTTTCTAGTATCATTCTATATCCATTGGCTCGTATCTCTCCCCACGATATATATTACTTCTTAATGCCCAAATCCACCTTAATCTTTATGCCTTTATGGACCGACCAGCTTAAACAAAACGCTAATGGAAGAGAGCACAACCACTTTTCTTTTGCACGTTTTTGTGCAACAACAGTGTTCTTCACCCTCTCAAGGTCTATAATCTTAGGTTTTTACATTATTATTATTGGTCTAGTCCCCTTAGACCAAATCCTAAAGATTTACCTATAAACCACGTTTTAGTGCAAGATCATCGTGTTTCTCAACAAAAAAAAAAGTCCGAAAGAAAAATGAATTAATAGACATTTTAGTTTAATAATATTATAAATATAATACGAAAACTTAACATCAAGTCCTCATTAATTACTGACTATTGGCATTGTCTAAAAAGTTCTATTAATCTAGTTTCTTTTTCCGCTTTTATCTCTTGTAAAATATTTTTTTGTTATCGAATAGTTTAAACTGAACTATTTACATTTTGGACTCGAAAAACTAGATTAGTATGTCACTCATGACCTACACTCTATGACATTCTCTTCCTAGGCATTTGAATTGTGGTTAAAAAAAAATGATATGGTATAGTGGGAGATATTGAATTCGTGGATATGCCAACTGTTTCCCGACAATGACAAGCACTTGCAAGTTCCTATATATAGGGAGGAGGTTTCGGACAGAATTATAGGACATTAATGAGGCTCTTGTCCTAAAGTTCCTTACAGAACAAGAGAGGTTCAAGAGACCAATTTCATGGGAAGTAGACATGATGTGGTATTGATTCGGGCTCATCTTTCTCTCATTTGTAGCCAAAAGCTACGTACGATAGATGAGCCGAATCAATATCACTCTTGTATGCTTCTTTTCGCGGCCACGAGCAGGCCAAATGATCAACAATACCCCTACAAGTTCGTCCCTTTCCGTTTAAGGTTTGCTTTTGTGAACTTTCATGTTCGGTCGCTTCTCTTAACGTAGTTACAATCTTTCCTTCGTTGGATAGTTATGTTCTCAAGGGAACTTGGTACTCTCTCAACTATGTTGAGCTTCAGACAAGACAATATGTCATGTTTGGTTTCTGTGGAAGTTCGAGGACAACGATATGACCTCATCGTGTATGTCTATTGTCTTCGGTCAATCCTTAATCTCTCCAAAAACAAAAAACACA